>JAMPIV010008746.1:0-165582 GCA_024509875.1 Oreohelix idahoensis
GTAGTCTGAACGAGAGGGCACCATAGGCTCTTGATCTGCTACAGCACTATTTGGACAAGAGTACTTTACAGCCTGACTATAATACGGGCCATCCATACACCAGTGCTCATTTCTGAGGGTGGAGGATTTCTTTTAGTCCAGAATTCTTGTCTGGCACTATCACCTGGTATCATCTAGATACACCTATATTTACCATCTCGTCACACTAACATCGTAGTTAGTGATGATAGTGCACAATGCCATGAAGTCAGTGTTAGAACGTTGTATACTTTATCCAACAGCCCATCGCCAAGCGTGGGCTCATGTGAGTCCAATTTGTTTATGAAGATATGTAATATCGAACAGAAGACTTTCACCAAGGTTGTATTAAGAGTTCTTCCTACGATACTTTTCTAAAATTAGAAATAATCTCCACACGACGCCATTTTGGCCATTTTCCTGTGAAATATTCCTATGTAGACTTACCGTGTTTGAACATTGTGAGTTAACTTATTATAGTTAAGAGTTTTACCAGAGGCTATAATGATGTTAGTGGATCAATTTTATGGAGCGCTGAACTGTTTTCACTTGCCTATATCTAGAGTTTTTTAAGCAGGACTTCTTATTTTTTTAAATTCAGTTTTCTTCTTTTGATTTTCGTTGATTATTGAATTTCTTGTATTGATCAATTTTTTTCGGTTTTGCAGTTTCCTTGCTTTATTATT
Organism: Oreohelix idahoensis; assembly: GCA_024509875.1. Lineage (NCBI taxonomy): Eukaryota > Metazoa > Mollusca > Gastropoda > Stylommatophora > Oreohelicidae > Oreohelix > Oreohelix idahoensis. Next base: position 705 of record JAMPIV010008746.1, read on the forward strand.
GCTCTTCATCTGTGTTTATATATAGTGTCTATAGTATTTTTCTTTTACACGTCTATATTTCTTGTCCTTGTTGCCTGTTTGTAACTGTGGCTGACGAAGGGTGAAACCCGAAACGTCCCGTGTTTCCTGTGTACCGTTAATTTGTAAAACTGACTCTCTACCGTTTTATTTGTTTATAAATAAATAAATATACATTGCCTATATCTAGGGAATTGAAAATTCCTAGCAATAGGAAACCTCTCAGACTACAGCTGGGAAAAGGCTATTTCTGAATAAAAGAACCTTATTGTGCAGAATGTCTTCAAGACAGATATAGAACATTTCTTGTTAAAATGTAAGAGGTATGAACAAATTAGAATCCCAATATTAGATTATTTGCAGGCATCAAATTTACCTATAATTATAGAAGTGGTGTTAAGAATAGACAGACCTAGGGCAATGCACAATTTAGTCAAACAGCATTTAACAAGAACAAAAGTTAATATATAGTAATTGGGAAGGTGAAGGTCTGATGATGTTCTTACAATACATATGACTTATGATTGGTCAAAGTCTCTTAAATATTTAACTGGAAACACCAGGCCTTTATACCCCTCCCCCTGAATATTATTTTTGTTTGGTGTTTTTGATTTGTTTTGTTTTATCTCGTTTTTGTTTGTTTGGTTGTTTTTTTTTAATATACAAGCAAAATTTGTTATTGTGATTTGCCATATTTACAATGATTTGTCAGAAGTGATGCCACTTTCCTGTACCGGCAGTTGTTCATATTATTTGGAATTGAAAACAATATATATCCTAATTATAACCCATCAGAGGTTGAACGGGATATTTTTCATCATTAAATTAAAAAACAAAACAAACTTGTCTATATAATACTTATGAATACGTTGTTAGACAATAAAAGTCTAATTTTGTGTTAATTCTAACACGAACCAGTGTCAGTTCAATACTTTTGGACGAGTCAGTGAGTTAGTAAGATCAAAAGACTTCTGTTGACGATTGTACCAACGAAGGTGCCACTAGCTAGCGGCCTTGTCGTGGTATCTTTGTCATCATTCACGCTTGAAGTTTTTGTGGTCGTAGTTTACAGAATGGGGTAGCCGACACTTTTTCAACCCTCTGTTGTCACTGTTAGATCAGTGGTACTTATCTGTTTTCAGTGTTCGGTTCCTTGTAAGACACGACGTAAAGTAGCAGTTCCATGTACATTTATGTAATCTCCATCATGCACCTGTCACTAAACATTATGTGTACTTGGAAACAACACGTAGCAAGACACTCAGTAACTTTGAGAACTGTTTTAATGAACAATACCAGAGCAGAGAATTTTCTTCTCGGGATATCTGACTTGTCTTGCTTCTTATAGTTGTCAGGGGGTATGTGATGATACAAGGACAGAATAGAAATACTACCCTGGTATGTATGTCATATGACGCGACTACAAGGACAGAATAGCACTACTACTCTGGTATGTATGTCATATGACGCGACTGTCGTGAAATGACGTCTGTTTCACATCATGAATTCTAATAACTCTGGCCCTACGGCGCGCCATACATTGTAAAAAAATATGATACACCGACCAATGAAAACGCTTTCTTGGTCCTGCGTTTACAACTGCTGGGAAAATAAAGATGGCAAGACCCTATTTGTGTAACATGATTAACTTCGGAATTTTACTACAGAAGTATGGAAGAAGTACCACTTGGCAGAGGTTATCAAAACAATATTAGGGATGTTACTCTACCCGTAAGTAGTAATACTTTTACTAATACTATTATAGGACGGGAGAAATTTTAGGTTAAATGCATTCGAAGCTTCAGGTTGGCCTAAGTTTAGCTGTTTAAACTATGCATAACAGAAAATGCAAGTAGTAAACCATAAAGATTATTATATAGATATATAAAGCCTAATACCAAGTATAATTTAAGCTTTGAATGACTAAAATCGCATCAGGAATAACGAAGATAATTTAAAACGTAGTTTTCCTACATTATACAAAAGGCCAAACGGTACCCATCTTTTCGGATAGTTATTACATTCCTCGGGATTCCATCTCGTACATCCGAGGTCAGACTATAAATAGACTTGCCTAACAAACTCCGGTCAGTCACGATTTGAAAACACAGAGCGGGGAAAGCAGAGCATATATTAATGCCAGCGTTTGCCTTCTGCACTTGTTAGCAGACCTTAATTAACCATTGAGGGCTAGTCTGTGTGTGCCTGAGGGTAAGAACGAATCTATTTATATATATAAATGTATATAATTGTGTGTAATTAGATTGATTATTCCAACTGTGCGTTACGACGGGTATAGATGTATTAGGAATGGACTGTGTCTTCTGATGAAACTTACAGGCTCATGTATACTTCTAGAGGCAAAACCAGCCTTCGGAAATATTTAAATATTGAGAAAGATGGCTAATTGTGTCTGTAAGTTGGGAAATGTATTTAAAGAAGTATTTCTTGAATGGAATGAGACACCTACCAGGAACATAAAGAAGGATGAAAGGGATTGATTCACAGTATCGTTTGACATATTACTTAATAGTTTTACCCACAACCAAATTATTGTATGGAGGCGAATCATGGGAATATACTTATAATTAAGAAGGTATAAGTAAATTGTGATCACTTTGAATTAAAATGATTGTTGATACTATACTATACCTTGTGCATCTGCTAGCACGCTGAATCTTATATCCAGCATCAAAGGGAGCCATCTCCAGTAACTCAGTTAAGTTGCATAGGGCAACTGTGCAGCTTATCCATACTCACCAAAGACATAACTTCATCCAGTTTGAGATGACCATAACAAGTATAGATTATCAATAAACTTGTAATAATCATAATAATAATTCTTCAAGGGAATGATGAAGCAAGATATTTTGTCTACAAGATGATAGACATTGTAACCCAAGAGAAAGACATTTTTGTTAAACTGTTCTTATTTATTTAATGTTGTAAAATATTTGATATTAATACTTTTCAAACAGAAAAGAGTAACTGTTCAATTAAATTGTAAATATTCACCAGCAGACTTTCTTAAATTCTTTAAGTTGAATTACAGTTCTTGTTGGTGAATTTAGTTATATAATTACCCCTAGCAGAGTCAATAACAATATTAAATACCATAATCACAGAGGCGGATCAGGAGAGGTAGCAGTTAGGGACTCAGAGTACTACATCACCATCTTCTCTGGGGAACTTACATAGCTTGACCCTACCTTTGTGTCTATACACCCTTACTCTCTTCAGAGAAGAGGGTATTACTGATAAGACCAGACTCTTATCTGGCACTATCCTGGTACCATCTGATACACCTTTATGTCCAGGATATCTTCTTATTTTTAATAACATCTGAACCTCTCGCGACAGCGACTACAAGGACAGAATAGCTTTACTACCCTGGTATGTATGTCATATGGCGCGACTACAAGGACAGAATAGGAATACTATCCTGGTATGTATGTCATATGGCGCGACTACAAGGACAGAATAGGAATACTACCCTGGTATGTATGTCATATGATGCGACTACAAGGACAGAATAGGAATACTACCCTGGTATGTGTCATATGACGTGACTACAAGGACAAAATAGGAATACGACCCTGGTATGTATGTCATATGACGCGACTACAAGGACAGAATAGGAATACTACCCTGGTATGTATGACGCGACTACAAGGACAGAATAGCACTACTACCCTGGTATGTATGTCATATGACACGACTACAAGGACAGAATAGCACTACTACCCTGGTATGTATGTCATATGACGCGACTACAAGGACAGAATAGCACTACTACCCTGGTGTGTATGTCATATGACGTGACTACAAGGACAGAATAGCACTACTACCCTGGTATGTATGCCATATGACGCGACTACAAGGACAGAATAGCACTACTACCCTGGTATGTATGTCATATGACGTGACTACAAGGACAGAATAGCACTACTACCCTGGTATGTATGTCATATGACGCGACTACAAGGACAGAATAGCACTACTACCCTGGTATATATGACGCGACTAATTTGAGGCGGGGCATGAGGCTGGCAACAACATCAAGTAAAACACATGACAAGAGCACGTGAGTGCTTGATGCAGGCGTCCTACAAGGGGACCAGATGTAGTGGTGGCTCCATAGGGAGCGAAAAGGAAATGATAATGATAAATAATATCTGACTTGTACGTAGAAACAGCTGAGATTGCAACTAGGAACATGGCGGACGAACCCTACTGGGTAACATGTCATGTGAAAAATACTAAAGCACATGCTACATGCTAACATGTCAGAAATAAGAAAAATACAGGAAGGACTGAAGGAGAAAGTGATAGAAGGCGAAAAGGAGAGAAGATACAGGACAGTTTGACGTTACAAGAGAAATAAGCCAACAACAGAACTAATAAACAACAGAACTAATAAACAACAGAACTAATAAACAACAGAACTAATAAACAATAGAACTAACAAACAAAAGAACTAATAAACAACAGAACTAATAAACAACAGAACTAATAAACAACAGAATTAATAAACAACAGAACTAATAAACAACAGAACTAATAACCAACAGAACTAATAAACAATAGTAGAGGTAGAAAGCTGGGGAGAGACATGGCCATATACGCTAGCATGGTACGTGAAGAAGAACATTTTGTCTTTTCTAGAATTCCCCAAGCAAATATTTGTATGTGTTGCCTTGTTTCCCCATTGCTTGTTTTGATAATGTTTTTCCTCCCACCATTTAGTCCAATTACACAAGTCTTATCGGATACCGGTATATATAAACGCTGATGGGGGTCTGTGAAGAGACAGAAAGAATGTGACTACTGCTCCCACTGGCATGTTGTACAGGGGCGACTACTGCTGCCATTGGCATGTTGTACAGGGGCGACTACTGCTGCCACTGGCATGTTGTACAGGGACGACTACTGCTGCCACTGGCATGTTGTACAGGGGCGACTACTGCTGCCATTGGCATGTTGTACAGGGGCGACTACTGCTCCCACTGGCATGTTGTACAGGGGCGACTACTGCTGCCACTGGCATGTTGTACAGGGGTGATTACTGCTCCCACTGGCATGTTGTACAGGGGTGATTACTGCTGCCACTGGCATGTTGTACAGGGGCGATTACTGCTGCCACTGACATGTTGTACAGGGGTGATTACTGCTGCCACTGGCATGTTGTACAGGGGTGACTACTGCTGCCATTGGCATGTTGTACAGGGGCGACTTCTGCTGCCACTGGCATGTTGTACAGGGGTGATTACTGCTGCCACTGGCATGTTGTACAGGAGTGACTACTGCTGCCATTGGCATGTTGTACAGGGGCGACTACTGCTGCCACTGGCATGTTGTACAGGGGTGACTACTGCTGCCATTGGCATGTTGTACAGGGGCGACTACTGCTGCCACTGGCATGTTGTACAGGGGCGACTACTGCTCCCACTGGCATGTTGTACAGGGGTGATTACTGCTGCCACTGGCATGTTGTACAGGGGCGACTACTGCTCCCACTGGCATGTTGTACAGGGGCGACTACTGCTCCCACTGGCATGTTGTACAGGGGCGACTACTGCTCTCACTGGCATGTTGTACAGGGGTGATTACTGCTGCCACTGGCATGTTGTACAGGGGTGACTACTGCTGCCACTGGCATGTTGTACAGGGGTGATTACTGCTGCCACTGGCATGTTGTACAGGGGTGACTACTGCTGCAATTGGCATGTTGTACAGGGGTGATTACTGCTGCCACTGGCATGTTGTACAGGGGTGACTACTGCTGCCATTGGCATGTTGTACAGGGGCGACTACTGCTGCCAATGGCATGTTGTACAGGGGCGACTACTGCTCCCACTGGCATGTTGTACAGGGGTGACTACTGCTGCCACTGGCATGTTGTACAGGGGTGACTACTGCTGCCACTGGCATGTTGTACAGGGGCGACTACTGCTGCCACTGGACTGTTGTACAGGGGTGATTACTGCTGCCACTGGCATGTTGTACAGGGGTTACTACTGCTGCCATTGGCATGTTGTACAGGGGTGACTACTGCTGCCATTGGCATGTTGTACAGGGGCGACTACTGCTGCCATTGGCATGTTGTACAGGGGCGACTACTGCTGCCACTGGCATGTTGTACAGGGGCGACTACTGCTGCCATTGGCATGTTGTACAGGGGCGACTACTGCTGCCATTGGCATGTTGTACAGAGGCGACAACTATGAGGTTTATGGCTGAGGCTGGCAGCCTCGTTATGTCAAACATATGTCCACAGAAACAACCGCTGCTCAAGTACATGAATACTTGGTGCAGGTTTCCTGTAAGGAGACCATCTACAGTGGCTTCTTGCTCATGAATACTTGGTGCAGGTTTCCTGTAAGGAGACCATCTACAGTGGCTTCTTGCTCATGAATACTTGGTGCAGGTGTCCTGTAAGGAGACCATCTACAGTGGCTTCTTGCTCATGAATACTTGGTGCAGGTTTCCTGTAAGGAGACCATCTACAGTGGCTTCTTGCTCATGAATACTTGGTGCAGGTTTCCTGTAAGGAGACCATCTACAGTGGCTTCTTGCTCATGAATACTTGGTGCAGGTTTCCTGTAAGGAGACCCTCTACAGTGGCTTCTTGCTCCACCTATACAGAGGCTTCTTGCTCCACCTCTACAGGGGCTTCTTGCTCCACCTCTACAGTGGCTTCTTGCTCCACCTCTACAGTGGCTTCTTGCTCCATAAGCAGCGAAAAGAAAATGATTATATACATGTGTATGTATGTTTGTATTTGCGAAATGACCTATATCTATTTCGAAATAAGCACACATACAAACTTCCTAAAACACACGCCACCAACAGTGACCATGACTGCCATCCTGAATATTCATCTAAAAGTACAAGTTACAGCTAAAAGCAGTACGAACGTGAACAAAAGTAACAGCGCTATCATTATAGCTTCTTTTATTAATGTAATTTACGTTTACAGACCACCCCATTCTCCTTTCTTTATATGTGGTCTACAAACACGGTGAAAGGCTGGTTTGTCTAGGACCCAACATCCAAAATTTAACTTTACTTCAATTTCTCGTGAACTCTCCGGATAATGAGAAGTTGTCTAGGACGTCTCAGCAGGAAGTGACGTAATAAGGACAACCTCCGGTCCCATCAGAAATAAAGGGAAGACAACATTATTAACTTCTTGTATTTTATGTACAGTGTTTGAGGGCTTTGCTAGAACATCAGACTGCACAAGAAAGGTTTCTACGTCTCAAGCTGTTCTGTAAGTTTCACGAAATTACCGAGGGTTGATAGCGCTAACTGTAGTGAAAACCTCGGAAGGGGTGTTAACCCTTATACAAGGGTTTCAACCACTCGAATGTTGACATTCTCTCCCTTTTTTTTAAACAACCTACATGTACTGAAGTTTGTTTTGTTTGCATTTAACTGAAAACCCTCATTTTATTATACATGTACATACTTTAGTATTAAGGTCTTTGTCTTGTGTGGTCTGACCTATACTGTATAATAGGGGAACAACAGAAGTGATTGCATCATTAATAGGCTGGACTGCCCATGGTAAACTTCCGGTGTTATGTGTTGCGGGTCGCACTAATGACCCGTCATCGAAGCATCATTTTTTGGTGATGCCTAGATTGCATAGCTAGGCGGGGTTGTCGCACGGAAGGTCCTGGGTTCGAGTCCTGGGTAAGCCACTCACGTCTGTTGTTTTTCTATAGTCTAGTTTTCTACTTCTTTATTTATTACGAGTGCCTGAAAACATACCTTTATGATTGTCTAATATTTATTTACTGTTTACAGGCCTCGGGTTTCCCTTCCTTATGTGTTATACATACTTTATTTATATGTTTTTGTAGATTCTTACATAATTTTGGCAGATTTTCTCCAGTTTCCATATATTAACATAATCTGCAAATTGTGACAATTTATTTTTCATATCTGTAAGTTCTTGACCGAAATCATTTACCATTATAATAAAAAATGAAGGGGATAAAATTGATCCTTGGGGTATCCCATGTTGTTTTTTTTTCACGAGGCTCTGACCTAAAATTGTTTACGAGAACAGTAAAATATCTATCTTGCAGGAAGTTCTCTAATTAGTGATATATTTTACCTTTTACTCCTATCTATGATGTATGTATATAAGCATTACCTCGTCATCTACACAAGCACACACATGTTTCAGAAGGCACTCAGTAAAAGCGTGTTCAGTTTGTAGCCATGTTTATTTACAGGATGTCGTACATGTGTAGATTCGCATATTATTACAATGTGTGGTTCGTATTATTAATGTATTATATTACATCCCCCCTTGTTTGAAAAAAAAATGTGTGCAAACATTTCCAACGAAATGTTTCATGTGAGAAAGGATAAGTATGTGTAATGCTCAGTGTGAGTATATATATGTCACTGTCTGTATCGGCTGGGAGGTGTCACTGTACGGCCAGAACGAGTGGTGTAAAGTGCTGGTGGTTCTGCGGAAGTCCCTGGTTTAGCTTGAGTTGGTTGTGATTTTGGCCTTGGCGCTTGTTGGTTTTGTGGGGCACCAAGGTCTGGAGTTACTGCATTGTCTGTTGAAAGCATGGGAATTCTCTGTTCTGTTGTATTCTGTGGGATTTCTCTTATGTCCACTCTGTTTCGCCTCAGGATGTTGCTGCTGCTATCTGGTCTTAAAGTATAGCTCCTGGGTTCAGGGTTTCTGGAAATGATTGTTGCTTTTGACCATGTGTCATTGTTGTGGTTGTAGGTAGTCACATGCTGACCAGGATATAATGGTGGTAAGTCTTTAGCACATTTGTCATAGTTGGATTTCTGAACTTGCTGACGATGCTGAAGTTGATCATATGTGCTGTCTCTATGTTGTGGACGGAAGTGGACCTTAGATGGTAGGAGGTCTTTAATTCTTCTATCAAACATAAGTTCTGCTGGACTGTCGAACTTACTGTCTACCGGTGTTGTTCTCCATCTCAATAGTGCTAGGTGTACATCCTCTGTTCTTGTTTTCTTCATGATTGACTTGATAGTTTGTATCTGTCTCTCAATGAAACCATTAGATTTAGGGTATCTAGGTGATGATGTTGTGTGTTTGATCTTCCAGTCCTTAGTGAAGTTTCTGTATGCTTGACCTGAGAAATGTGGACCGTTGTCTGATCTAATTTCATCTGGGATGCCAAACATGCTGCAATACTTCTTTGTAATGTCTGCAATAACAGCTGATGGTGAGGGTTGTGGAAGTTTCTCAATGATGGGAAATTTGCTGTAGTAATCAGCAATAATAAGATAGTCATTATTGTCGATTGAGAAAATATCAGTTCCTATAATGCTCCAAGGGCTCAATGGTATGTCTGATGGTATGAGAAGTTCTCTGCACTGCCTATTTGCATGTCCTTGGCAAATTGAACAGTTTTTACATAGTGTTTCTATGTCCTTGTTTATCTGTGGCCAGTAAACATCTTTCTTTGCTCTCAGTTGTGTCTTCACAATACCAAGGTAACTATTATGGAGCTGTTTAAGGATGATATCGCGTTGTGTTTCTGGTACAACAATGCGATCTCCTTTAAGGATCAGACCATCTTCGATGCTTAACTCGTCCCTCATCGAGTAGTATGGACGGATGTGTGTTGGAACTTCCCTGATAGAGCTTGGCCATCCATGGTATATCAGTTCTTTGAGAGAGTTAAGGATAGGATCTCTCATTGTGTCTTCTCTGATGTGTTCAAGCCGATTATCGCTAAACTTGACAAAATCAACTTTGATGTTTGGGGTAAGATCTGCTGTCTTGTTGGGGTTTGGTAGTCTGCTGAGAGCATCTGCAAGACCTATATCCTCTCCTGGGATATACTGAATATTAAAATCATAACCTTGTGTTTCCAATAACAGAGCTTGTAGTCGTGGTGGTGCTGAAGCTATTGGTTTTTTATGAATCATCTCAAGTGGCTTGTGATCTGAGAGAATTGTAAATGGGCGGTTGAAAAGAAATGTGTGGAAGCGTTTGATTCCAAAACGTACAGCTAGCATTTCTCTTTCAATGTTTGCAAGTTTCTTTTCGCCAGAACTTAATGATTTGCTTGCGTAAGCTACAGGACGAAGTTCTTTGGCATAGTGTCCTTCAGGATTTTTGTCTGGTTGCAAAAGTGCTGCTCCTAGGCCTTTCAGACTGGAATCAACCATGAGAAAAGTGGGTGCTTGCATGTCATAGTATTTCAAGCATGCATCAGATGATATGAGGGTCTTCAAGTGGTTGAATATGTGTTGGTAGTCTTCTGACCATTCATACGGAGTTTCATTCTGTAGTAGAGATCGCAAAGGTTCTGCAGCAGCTGACAAATTTGGTATGAATTGTGCTAGGAAATTGACAGCACCTAAGAATTGTTGCAGTTCCTTCTTTGTAGCTGGTGTTGGCATGTCATGAATATCTTCAACCTTTTTAGGGTCTGGTTTTACACCATTCTGGGTGTACAGCAATCCAAAAAATTGTATCTCCGTTGCCTTAATTGTACACTTTTTGCTGTTGAATGTTAGCCCATTGGCCTGTGCTACATGCATCAAGTTAATCAAGTTACGGTCGTGTTCTTGTTCTGACCTGCCGCAGACTACAATGTCATCCGCAATAGCCACTGTACCAGAACATTGCTCAACAATGTTGTCAATCTTCTGTTGAAAGATGTCTTGTGATACATTCAAACCAAATGGGAGTCTCTTGAAACAATATCTGCCGAATGGTGTTCGAAAAGTTGTAAGGAGTTGACTTTCCTCTGCTATCTCAACACTCCAGTATCCGTGTACAGCATCTAGTTTAGAAAAATATTTGGCATTGTGGAATCTGTGAGTTATCTCTTCCACTGTATGCATTTTGTGTGGACAGCGCTTTAGACTGTTGTTTAAGTGTTTTGGGTCAAGGCAAACCCGAAGAGAACCATCCTGCTTCAGAACGGTTGTGATACTACTACACCAATCAGAATGCTCTTCAACCTTTCTAATAACATCATTCTGCACCATCTTTTCTAGTTCTGTGGCAAGTTTCTGTTTAACATGTATAGGATACTTTCTAGGTGGGTCTATCTTTGGCTCAGCGTTGTCTTTTAAAAAGAATCTTGCCTTTCCTGGAAGTTTGCCTATTCTGTCGAACTGTTCTGGGAATCGCTGTTTAAGGTCATCTACTCCAGTGACGTGTAGAGTAAGATGTTCTTTTTTGTCAGCTTTAATGTTGTTAATAGTTACCACACTCAGCTTTTCGCACATTGGTAAACCCAAAATTGCAGGTCCTTCAACATCTACCAAGTAAAATGTTGACAATGTCCATTCAGAGCCTCTGTATGAACATTCAAGTGTTACTGCTCCAAAACAGCCTATACTTGTTCCATTGTAAGCTCTTAGCTTTGTCCTGCCACTCCTACGTTTTACATCCCTTGTGGGAAATCCTTGCTCATCCACCTTGTCAGGCATGATCTGTCTGAATATTCTTAAGGGTAGAGTGTTACCTTGGGCACCTGTGTCTATCTTGAACCGAATGTTTCTTTCTGTGTGCATTTTAATTCCTGGTATTCGGAATTGTACCTTGCAGAAAGCCTGCGTTCTCTTTGGTTCATTACTGAAAGTTAGTATCTTCACAGTATCAAAAGTGGAAGGATCACTTTCTTCACTGGAGTCAAGGTCCTCAGTCATCATAAAGTGTGTTTGTTTTGATGACTCTCTGCTGTGAAGGTTGTGTTGAGCACTGTCTTGTTTCCTCTTGAATCATAATTTTATCCAGTGGCCCCTCTTTCTGCAGTAATGACATGTAGAGTCTTTAGCTGGACAGTGGTTTTGTATGTGGTTTAGGCCACAACATTTACACATAGCACCTCTGCTTGTGTTGTGTTTTTCTTGTTGCTTCGAACCAGTTGCTTTGTTTTGTTTGGGTTTATAGCTTTTTACTGCATCCACCTGGGCTGTTACGGTACCTTGCTGAATTTCTTTAATGTTTAGTGCTTGTGCCTCGTGTTTCCTGCCTTCATCCAGAAGTTGTTGTAAAGTTAGTGTATCACTCTGGCTCAGTATCCATTTCTGGAACTCTGGCATTGGTGTGCTGAGAAGGATCTGTTCGATAATTCGCTCTTTTTCTTCTTCTTTGTTAAATTTGCATACACTTGTTTTCTCCTTGATGCGAGTGAAAAAATCATCTAGACTTTCACCAGGTTTCTGTCGCAGGTGGTGAAGTTCTAATCTTGCCGCTCTAAAGTTCGTGTGCTTTATTATCAGACGTTTTTCAAATTCGTCCAATATGGCTGCGGGGTCTGTCGCCGACTCCACAGGCATGGCGGTAGCAAAACTGTTGTAAATTTTCAAACCTTCATCGTCCAATGCTTCTAGGATATATGGAGTTAGGGTTTGTCCTTCCAGACCAGTGGTCTTGGAATATAGATCTATGCGTTGGCGCCATAACAAGAAAGCTTCACTCTTATCATCTTGACCGGCGAATCTCATTTGCGGTGCGTTGCGATATTGTTTCGCCGCCATGGCTGACCTCGATGACGAAAATTAGCCGAATACTGTACTCACGTGTTATCGTGTAGCTGTTTTGCGTCAGTCCGGTATCGACCGCTGCCACCATGTAATGTTATGATGTATGTATATAAGCATTACCTCGTCATCTACACAAGCACACACATGTTTCAGAAGGCACTCAGTAAAAGCGTGTTCAGTTTGTAGCCATGTTTATTTACAGGATGTCGTACATGTGTAGATTCGCATATTATTACAATGTGTGGTTCGTATTATTAATGTATTATATTACAGTACAGGGGCGACTACTGCTGCCATTGGCATGTTGTACAGGGGCGACAACTATGAGGTTTATGGCTGAGGCTGGCAGCCTCGTTATGTCAAACATATGTCCACAGAAACAACCGCTGTTCAAGTACATGAATACTTGGTGCAGGTTTCCTGTAAGGAGACCATCTACAGTGGCTTCTTGCTCATGAATACTTGGTGCAGTATTCCTGTAAGGAGACCATCTACAGTGGCTTCTTGCTCATGAATACTTGGTGCAGGTTTCCTGTAAGGAGACCATCTACAGTGGCTTCTTGCTCATGAATACTTGGTGCAGGTGTCCTGTAAGGAGACCATCTACAGTGGCTTCTTGCTCATGAATACTTGGTGCAGGTTTCCTGTAAGGAGACCATCTACAGTGGCTTCTTGCTCATGAATACTTGGTGCAGGTTTCCTGTAAGGAGACCATCTACAGTGGCTTCTTGCTCATGAATACTTGGTGCAGGTTTCCTGTAAGGAGACCCTCTACAGTGGCTTCTTGCTCCACCTCTACAGTGGCTTCTTGCTCCACCTCTACAGTGGCTTCTTGCTCCACCTCTACAGTGGCTTCTTGCTCCATAAGCATCGAAAAGAAAATGATTATATACATGTGTATGTATGTTTGTATTTGCGAAATGACCTATATCTATTTCGAAATAAGCACATATACAAACTTCCTAAAACACACGCCACCAACAGTGACCATGACTGCCATCCTGAATATTCATCTAAAAGTACAAGTTACAGCTAAAAGCAGTACGAACGTGAACAAAAATAACAGCGCTATCATTATAGCTTCTTTTATTAATGTAATTTACGTTTACAGACCACCCCATTCTCCTTTCTTTATATGTGGTCTACAAACACGGTGAAAGGCTGGTTTGTCTAGGACCCAACATCCAAAATTTAACTTTACTTCAATTTCTCGTGAACTCTCCGGATAATGAGAAGTTGTCTAGGACGTCTCAGCAGGAAGTGACGTAATAAGGACAACCTCCGGTCTCATCAGAAATAAAGGGAAGACAACATTATTAACTTCTTGTATTTTATGTACAGTGTTTGAGGGCTTTGCTAGAACATCAGACTGCACAAGAAAGGTTTCTACGTCTCAAGCTGTTCTGTAAGTTTCACGAAATTACCGAGGGTTGATAGCGCTAACTGTAGTGAAAACCTCGGAAGGGGTGTTAACCCTTATACAAGGGTTTCAACCACTCGAATGTTGACATTCTCTCCCTTTTTTTTTTAACAACCTACATGTACTGAAGTTTGTTTTGTTTGCATTTAACTGAAAACCCTCATTTTATTATACATGTACATACTTTAGTATTAAGGTCTTTGTCTTGTGTGGTCTGACCTATACTGTATAATAGGGGAGCAACAGAAGTGATTGCATCATTAATAGGCTGGACTGCCCATGGTAAACTTCCGGTGTTATGTGTTGCGGGTCGCACTAATGACCCGTCATCGAAGCATCATTTTTTGGTGATGCCTAGATTGCATAGCTAGGCGGGGTTGTCGCACGGAAGGTCCTGGGTTCGAGTCCTGGGTAAGCCACTCACGTCTGTTGTTTTTCTATAGTCTAGTTTTCTACTTCTTTATTTATTACGAGTGCCTGAAAACATACCTTTATGATTGTCTTATATTTATTTACTGTTTACAGGCCTCGGGTTTCCCTTCCTTATGTGTTATACATACTTTATTTATATGTTTTTGTAGATTCTTACATAATTTTGGCAGATTTTCTCCAGTTTCCATATATTAACATAATCTGCAAACTGTGACAATTTATTTTTCATATCTGTAAGTTCTTGACCGAAATCATTTACCATTATAATAAAAAATGAAGGGGATAAAATTGATCCTTGGGGTATCCCATGTTGTTTTTTTTCCACGAGGCTCTGACCTAAAATTGTTTACGAGAACAGTAAAATATCTATCTTGCAGGAAGTTCTCTAATTAGTGATATATGTTACCTTTTCTCCTATCTTCTTCATTTTAAACACAGCACCTAATTTTACTTCATGTTCTAATTATCTGATCCATAGTGCACCCGTTCTTCCTAAATCCCGACTGAGTCTAACTGTATAAATTATTCTTTTCCAAATAAAACTTTAATCTTTTATTTACTATAGTTTCTAATATTTTACCTAGATGGGAAGTTAAAGAAATTGGTCTGTATGAACTGGCATCATGGCCACCTTTTTCTGGTTTTAGTATTGGAATAATTACTGCCAACTTTTGGTAATTCTGATATGCCCTAATTTCAATGATTGGACAGAAGATATGATGCCACTTTCGCATATTACTTGGCTTGAAAACACTATAAATTCTAATTATGAGCCTTCAGAGGTTGAACGGGATATTTCTAATCTTAAAAATAAAAATAAAAATGTATCTCCATTTTTGTTATAAAATACTGCACACAATTGTAATGCTCAGGGTAGTTCCAGTAAAGAGAATGGTTTTTGGTCTGGGTCTTAACGACTATCTTCATTGCACACGGACAACTCCATCAGTGTCCCGATCTTCTCAGCATAGTGCACAAACTCCGTAACACCAGTGAAGATCCCAATGTGTGTATACAGGAATCACACATTGTATAAATGTTGTTATGGTAGGTAGGTTTCCTAATTTTTAAATTTTGCTAGGGCAGCGGCCGTATGGCTTACTCTTTACGATTTCCTACTGCCGAGGGATTTTTAACGTGCGCAACTTGCACACGGGACCTCCTATTAGCGGCCGTATGGCTTACTCTTTACGATTTCCTACTGCCGAGGGATTTTTAACGTGCGCAACTTGCACACGGGACCTCCTATTTTATTAGTCCGTATCCGAGAAGCCTTGGCATCCGATCTCACTACCCAGCAGATCAGGGTGGCGTATGACATCATTACAAACAATTGGTTCTAACAAAATGTTATCAATTATATTCCCTGGGCTGGGAGCAAACCCGGTAACTTTAGAATTAGAGGCCGACACCTTAACTCTTAGCCACTCCAACCCCCACAAGAGAATAAATGCAGAAAATGGTGGCCAGCATGCACTTGGAGAACCACCCATACCAAATGTGTACTCCTACCTATATCTTGACAGGCACAACTTGTTATTGTTATTCAGAATCGACATCACTGCACTGCGGGCAAACCCATAAGTGCTCAGTCTCCCTCGGGGGTATAAATGCTGATTGGTCCTATAACGCGCTGTCTGATCGATCCTGCAAGTCTTCCGTTCGATGCCCAATTCCAGCAGCATGGGCTTTGTTTATTTATGGATGGCATAGCTGTTCTGTAACAAGCAATCATTAATTGTCCTTAGTATCTCCCCTTATTGATATCAAGTGTCCCCACTATGGGTGCTCTTGAGGCTAGTTTGTTAGCTGTCTCATTTCCGCGCACCGCTGCATGACCAGGACAGTAGATCCACATCAGTTCCTGAAGGTTTGATGCCTCTTTGCATGTTCTCCCTTTATGTAGCCATCAATTTTGGACCTTCTGGAGTATGGGTTAAGTGTCCTACACAATAAATGCCACGTTTAATGAAGTTTCATACAGCTATCTCAGAGAGATAGTAGCTGCCTCTGTCTCCATTCGCATGCTCCGCTCCGTTCAGCAACAACCTTACTCATTACTGTAGCCTAGAAGCCCCATTCTCCTTTTTCACCACGGCGAACAGATCCATCAATGCATATTATAGCAACATCATCCTTTGCATGATGATTTATCAGCTGATTTATCAATCAACCGACATGCACTACAGTAGGGGAAGCAATCAATTATATTTAAACATTAACATCCAGAAGAAAAGAAAGACTTACATTGTACTATAAAATATCTAGAAATCAGGTCAGATAACCTCCAACACACAAATAAGAATTTATAATTTAACTATCACGACAGTCCTATTTTTTTAGCTCAGAAACACGGGAGAAAAATAAAACAAGCAAAAAGTTCACAACTTTGACCTACCAAAAACGTAACATGCCCTAAAAAAGTGGGTTGCAGTGGGCATATTATGAGAAGAAGAAAGTGGAACATATTGTGCCAACAGGAAAAACTAAAGAAAAGAAAGATAAAGGAAGGTAACAAGAGAGAACATACTGGACAGTTTGATATCATGGCTTGAAGGAAGATAACAACAGATTTGATGTAAACCAATGGAGACATGAAGCTGTGGAGGGAGACGCAATCATCTACGCCAGATGGTATTTGAAGAAAAAGAAGAGATCACCGACCATGATGACATCAAATTTCTGCTGTTGACGATTGATGATGGCAACTTACTGGACTGCTTTATAACAAGGTGTCCAAACCATTTCATGTTTTGTCTGTCTATATGAATGATACATGTTGATCTCACAAACTTCCTGACCTCTTGTTTTCTCATTCTTACTCATTATTGTGGCATTAGCAGTTGGTGTAAGGCCAGTCAAGGTAAGGGATGTCGAAAATTGAACTTAGCTGCCAGATATTGCATTTTCTAATTTCTTTGCTTTGTAAGATGCGCAGATTCTTCAATTTTTTGTTTTGTTTTTAGATGATCTTGCTTACTTTACTCATTGTGAGCTATAGTCTAGACTTTTTCGAAGGCGGAAAAAATCAGTTTTCCAAATCGAAAGATACGTTCGAAACTTGAAGAATCACGATTTCAGTTTTCAAGATGAAATGTCACGATTTTCAGCATTGTTCATTTTGTATACCCGCAAGTCAAAGGCAAAAATATCTTGCGCAGTGATATACCTATATCATCTGTATTGACAAATAATGTGGCAAATACGAACACTTTTAGCGGTACATTGTGTTAAGTGTATGGGCGAAATAGCTAGCAGACATTCAAACCTTTGCTCCTATTTCCATACAAGGATACCGTTACACGCCAATTGAGGCATATTGAGAACATGGTGTTAAGCCCTTATTGTCTTGACCATCGGCCCACTAGGGGTGATGTGGTCAGCAGAGTTACTCTGGTACCAAATTCATGAGGCTGTGTCGACCCCAGAGCATTTTGCGGTCTAAAAAATCCCACCTCAACTGGGGATCGAACCATGGACCACCGAGCTAGGAAGCCAGTGCACTACCGCGGCTCCATACAAACAGGAAGCTAATAGAGGATTTTCGTCTCCCTAGTTTTCGCTACTTTGGCGTTTGTCCTGTTTCTTAGCTTCACTGTCATGCCTGTAATATTCTGCAGACACAACATAGGAAAAACTATCCTTCAGAACTTCACATTTCAAACATTCTCCTATGACTTAACAGACTGAAAAGCCAAGACTCTTCTACTAACCGTTGGAGTGGTCATTTATTTGTTGTTGTGATTTTCTCGGTTTTCATTGGAGATTGTCCATTCAACTCCAGCAGTTGAATTAAAGTACAGCTTGCTCAAAAAATGGGAGACTTCTTTTTGACCACCACTTTCTTCAATTCCGAAACAGCATGTCATAATTTCTCAACAGACTCTGGGTAGACATTTTCTTCATCAGAAAATTTGGCTAAATTTCTCCCTTTGTGTTTTTCAACTAAAATACTAAACTGCCAGCTAGTCTGGCTCTTCAGTGACAGGTAACCTTTGGCATAAAGATGTCACCATAATTGCACTAGCATCA
This sequence comes from Oreohelix idahoensis, assembly GCA_024509875.1. Taxonomy (NCBI): domain Eukaryota; kingdom Metazoa; phylum Mollusca; class Gastropoda; order Stylommatophora; family Oreohelicidae; genus Oreohelix; species Oreohelix idahoensis. Next base: position 19,123 of record JAMPIV010008746.1, read on the forward strand.
ATATGTTACTAACGCTAAGTTTAGCCATTGTGTCTAGGAGTTAAAAGGGCATGTGATGGCAGTGCTGGAGAAAAGTAGAAAAGATCACTCATTTCAGTGTTTAGTTTGATCAGGTACCTGCAGCATGCCATTTTCAATTCTCTTGCTAGGTTTTAAGACAGCCGTATCACTTTTTTCAGAGAAAAGCGTATAATTTTACTGATTTTTATTTATAAAACCAGGAGATTTTGTTCAAAACGAGAGACCTGAGATCGAGCTTGAGAACGGTAGCTATTCTAGTTGTCAACGGGAAATAACGTAACTAACTGCGAGGGACAGGGGCACCAACAATTGTTGAGTATGATTCGATTATTATCATCTGTGCACACGAAATCCGAATAACTTTAAGTTTTATTCACCGATTCGATATAATTTGGAATACCGTATCGATCCCTTAGCCAGGTTTATGTGCTTACTGACACGGAATCATTGAAATGTGAACTGAAGTACTCAGTAGTCAATATTAACTGTGGGAAAAGCAAACTATCCAGTATTTGTAATGTCGGATTCAATTCAGGAATGGCAAACCACTTATTGAAATGTAATTGAATGGTTCTAGAATATCGTGACACGAGAGAGAAAAAAAATGATAAGCTGTGTAGAATGACTAATGTTACAGTATTTTGAACAGTCAAGAAAGCTATTTTAAAGAGAGCTTCGAGAAATAGATGCAGTTTGTATTTGTGTCACCGGATGGCCTACTACTGATACCATAGCATCATTCGTGCTAATAGTTATCAGTTAATTTAGGAAGAATAGTTACGAGGTTTTATTGAAATAGACTCAAGATACGCGGTCATCAGATTGAGACTGAAACTAGGTTAAATAGCGACTCAACGCTAATTTTTGGCGGCAGTTACTCAGCAACCGATGACGTAAATCGGAATAGCCGAGATACTCCACCGGTGGGCATGTGAGATCCAATGAAATAAATAAAGAAATATTAGACTGTCCAACCAAAAGGCTGGAAAAGCCCGCACCACTTTTGCGAAGGCAAACTTAGATATCAGAAGTTAGTTGATCCCCAAAAGCCAGTCTGTACGGACGTATAACTGCTGGTCTTGAAGTTTTCAAGATATCAACTCTAAGAAGCAGATAGCTTTCTTTTAATATGTTGGAAATTCTTATGTTTCAGTAAGTACAGCTTCGAGTGACTTGTTTCATTTTTCAGAAATAAAAGATAGTTAGGCCAGAAATGCCTAACTGTACAGATAGCGAGCTGAACTTATTAAGGGATGAAGCGGAGTTCATAAATGTCAGATTTAGCTACAAATCAATAAGAAAAGATAGAGGCTGTACTGTCAATTTGCTCCTAAGTCGGATAAATCACTAGAAGCAAACGCAAAGGAGCAAAACAGAAATAATTACTCCAACTTGGATAGGCTGCAAGGAGAAGATAGCCAATAAATAACCAGTACCAAGACACATTTTGTATGAGGATTGTTTTTAAGAAGATGTATGCATATGACTTTGCTTACTATGGATTTATAAATACAAGTGAATAAATTGTTTTATTGGATCTAGAGGACTTGCTTAATTACCTCATGTTGAAGAATTTTACAGTATATAAGGAACAAAATATATAGTATGCTAATAGTTGTCACACAACACAAAACATCACAGAGGAATTCTGGAACAAACCTGGGTTACAATTTTCATCAAGAACTAAGACCTCTGGCAGTATACCAGTAATTCCTGACTTGAATGATACCATAAGCATTTACACACCCCACACGGTCACATTAGCACTCAATACTGTGATCAAACGAAGAAGCCCTCAGAGAAACAGAAAAAAATATTCAGTTCATGGTGTACAAAATATTTACGTGTAGCCTGTTACATTATTAACATTGATGTTAATATTGCATTATTAATTATTAATATATTGTTAATACTGCAGTGCTACAATTATTCATCTGACTTTTGCTCCTTACTGAACAAAGAGCTACTAATGTAGCTGGCCTGAACAAAGAGCTACTAATGTAGCTGGCCTCCTTATATAAAAGAACATGCTCCTGTGGCAGTGGTTTATGTGCCAGTTTGTCTTACATGATGAACTTGCCAGCTCAATGAACAGCCTGACATTACGCACCTTGTACGACATTACTCACCTTGTACGACATTACGCACCTTCTACGACATTACGCACCTTGTACGACATTATGCACCTTGTACGACATTACTCACCTTGTACGACATTATGTACCTTGTACGACATTACGCACCTTGTACGACATTACTCACCTTGTACAACATTACGCACCTTGTACGACATTACGCACCTTGTACGAAATTACTCACCTTGTACGACATTACCCACCTTGTACGACATTACTCACCTTGTACGACATTACACACCTTGTACGGCATTACTCACCTTGTACGGCATTACGCACCTTGTACGACATTACGCACCTTGTACGACATTACTCACCTTGTACGACATTATGTACCTTGTACGACATTACGCACCTTGTACGACATTACTCACCTTGTACGACATTACTCACCTTGTACGACATTACTCACCTTGTACGACACGCACCTTGTACGACATTACGCACCTTGTACGACATTGCTCACCTTGTACGACATTACTCACCTTGTACGACATTACGCACCTTGTACGACATTACTCACCTTGTACGACATTACGCACATTGTACAGCATTACTCACCTTGTACGGCATTACGCACCTTGTACGACATTACGCACCTTGTACGACATTACTCACCTTGTACGACATTACGCACCTTGTACGACATTACTCACCTTGTACGACATTACGCACCTTGTATGGCATTACTCATCTTGTACGACATTACGCACCTTGTACGACATTATGCACCGTGTACAACATTACGCACCTTGTACGACATGCCTAATCTTTGTTTGTGTCTACAGAGGCCCCAGGGAACTACACAGGGCACATCCAGATAACATCACAAATTGACAATGAGCCGTGTGAAGCCGTGTGGAGCCGTGTGGAGCTGTGTGGATTTGTAGAAGGTCAAAGCACAGAAGACGCCATACACATAAAAAAAAAAGAAAAGGTAAAGGAACCCGTTACACACCCATTGAGTCATATTGGGAATATGGTGTTAGGCCCATATTTTCTTGACCATCGCCACACAAGGGGTGATGTGGTCAGCATCACGCCGGCCGCCTTAACCTTCCCAGAGTTGCTCTGGTACCCAATTCATGAGGCTGGGTCGACCCCAGACCCGTTTGCGGTCTAAAAGAATCCCACCTCAACTGGGGATCGAACCATGGACCACCGAGTTAGGAAGCCAGTGCACTAACCTCTGCGCTACCACGGCTCCGGCCATACACGTGATAAGAATATTATTATAAAGAACAATAACAGTCAACACACACACACACACACACACACACACACACACACACACACACACACACACACACACACACACACACACACACACACACACACACACACACACACACACACACACACACACACACACACACACACACACACACACACACACACACACACACACACACACACACACACACACACACACACACACACACACACACACACACACACACACACACACACACACACACACACACACACACACACACACACACACACACACACACACACACACACACACACACACACACACACACACGCACACACACACACACACACACACACACACACACACACACACACACACACACACACACACACACACACACAGATCTGTACTAAAACTTTATTCATTAAACTAAGTCGCTGCTATTTCGTGGCAAAGGTGCCGGCTTTGGTTAACTATTGACACGCTCCAGTCTATCAACCTGTAAATGGGTACCTGACTTTGCTCTTGAGTTAGGGAAGGAAAATGAAGCGAGGAACGGAACTGGTCACCACACTTCTCGATGCTGTACCTAGTATAGTGAAGTCTCTAACACTTCGCTCTCCTACGGCAGTACCTACTATGGGACTACCTTTACCTTTATGAAGGCAATATTGGGGCTTCCCTGCGAGAGTCGTGGGCAGAGTCATCGCTGAACATTACGGGGATTACATGATAACAACCTCTAGCATGAGAATGGAGGTAGAGGCAGCTACTGCAGCCTTAAGGTGGTTGTCTGAAACTTCATTAAAAAGGGTGGTTATTGTATCAGACTCACAATCCATGTTTCGGAATGTCCAAAGAGGATGGCTCCGGCATAAATGGAAAACCTCCATAGAAGCCTCGAATCTTCAGGAACTGGCGTGGATCTACTGTCCTAGTCATGCAGGAGTACGCGGCAATGAAAGAGCTGACAGACTAGCTTCAAGTGCACCCATAGAAAGTGCATTGTATATGGATAAGGGAGAGATATCGAGGGCAATTAATGATGGCCTGTTAGAGAATGACACTGCAATCGATGAATCATCAAGGCTAAGATTGCTGGAATTTGGCATCAAACGTAAGACCAACAGGGATGGACATATGCGAGGATGCATCCATCCGGCTAGTATACAACCAGCGCGCATCAGGAACAATTAGCATTCATACCCTTCGACATTTGCTGAAAGAGACTGAGAATTGTCAAGAGTCAATGACGTCGATTTTGATCAACAATAACATTAACAAAGGCAATGGACAAAGTGAAACATGAAATAATTAGGAAATATTGAAACAAAATTAACATCGATGACAAAGACCAAAGAAGAAAAAATAAAGTCATGGATTGACAACAAACCGCAGTTATAAGAATCAGCAGCTAAATAGCAAATTTTCAGCAGATAAAACAAGGTGTCAGGCACAATAAGTAAAAATAAAGGCCTTAGCTTCATTAACAAAAAAGATATATCTTCATCTCGAAGAAAAGGACTTCTTCAAATTGCTTCCCCAAAATGAAAGGGACATTTTTGAAATAAGCCAATATATTCAAATACTTGGGCACGTTAATAACATCAGATGGAAAATTCATCTCAGCAGTAAAGTCTTGAATAGCCTTAGTAAATACAGCGTTAAAAAAATAACACCAAGAACACAAGATGCAACAAAGCGGGAGTTTGTCATTGTTTGTCGTAGATTTGTGATAGGTGAATTAAGACTTGGGTTGGTCCCTTCTGTATAGCAATAGAAACAGGTGATAGCTCAGTGAGATGATAAAATAGAAATAGATTTCACGAGTGAGGTGGAGGAAATATATTAGAGTCGGTCTCTGACCCTCGAGATGATTTCTCTCAGTCAGCCTATCATCTACAACAGATTAAGATTTGTCAGACCGCCTAGTATGATATATATATATATAAATATATATATATATATTTATATATATATATATATATATATATATATATATATATATATATATATATATATATATATATATCCCTCACATACACACACACATAAGTGACTACAATAGACACACAGACGTGAAACTATGACAATGGAAATATAGATAATTGGGAACGAACTGACTGACACACTGGAATAAGTTTATGTGAAGTTTAATTATCATAATAAACTTCCATCACAACATATAAAATTATATCAAACATATACAAATAGTCATAAAGTCAATGAATTGCTACAAAAATGATAGAACGAACGAACGAACTTTATTTTCGAAGGGTTGAGAATTGGGCACGCAGGCCCGTCTAACATTCTGCCCTTTCACTCTCTTTAATCTTCCATACTATATCCTTTTATTCCCACGTATTACTTTAAGCATTAATTAAAAGGCATGCAACATTATAAAGTTAACATAACAGCATTCATTTACAGTATACAATCATAATTTAAAAAAAAAAAAATGAGTAGCCTAGGTTTTTTTAAAAAAAAATAAACAAGATAGTGACTGAAGAAAAATAATAATAATAAAAAATAAAATAATATAAACAAAACAATAAATAAATAAGTTATGTATACCGACACTCACTTATGCGGTCAAAACGTCTAATGTAGTATTTTTGAATGTGTCATCAATCCTCAATACAAAAATTACAAAAACACATTCTCGCTTACATCCATACATTCTTGGCGGAAATTGAAATAATAATAATAACACTTTCTTGCGCACTTCTGTAGCAGAAAAAGTATTTCAGCAGTTTAAAAAAAAAAAAAAAAAATTATATCTGCATGTACATCACCCATTTAAGCAAACGGAAACATTCACATCTCTAAAGTACAGTGGTATGCGGGTACATTCTCACATACATTACATTATATAATAGTATTACATGGATATAAAACAAATTATTCCCATTAAAAACGAGCGGAAGAGGAAAAGAAATGTTGACCTATGGATGAGATGTTGACAGGCAAATGATGTTTCTATGGGGGTAGATAATCAGTGTTTAGGAAGTGTTTGAAAAGTGCTTTGTTAAATGAATATTGTGTAGGTAGGCTTTTTAGGTGGTGTGGAAGGCTGTTCCATAAGTAGGCTCCAGAGTAGGCTAGACTCTGTTTGAACAGGTCTATCCTAGTATGATGGGGCCGAAAAGGAGACGCCCGCCCCCTACCTGTTTCTAGGCAGATTATTTTCGATGTGCGCGAAGCATTCTGGGATGTGAAAAGTTTTCATGAAGGTATGTAATGAGGCCATAATAAAGCCTGAGAAATTAATTGTGGTGTATAGTTGTGAATCATATTTGATACTCGTGTGTTATATTAAATAGCTGTAGGTTTTATTTGTGTTTTCGCTATTCCTAAAGCGATAATCGCGTGTGATATTTAAGTAGCCAAGATTAATACGCCTAGCGCGCAGTAAAGTGAGTGATTAGACCTGGGCTTATAAAAGAATGCGATAACCAACAGCGGCCCTTCTTAAGTATCAGCCCAGGCGAGAGAGAACGAAACGAAGCGCGCTGTGTACCCACACAGAAGAACACAAAGACATGACACGTGAGTTAATTTAAATTAGAATTAGTTTTATATAATTCGGAAATAATATCGATGTGGCTATTTTAATGTTGAGTGATATAGATAGATGTGTTTCCAAAGGAAATGTCTTTTTAGGACATTATGATTTAGTCTTGAAGAAATGATAGATGAGTGAAAATAATGTTTGATAGGTTTTATTAGGCACGCAAAGCCTAAATCCAGATGTGAGAATTTAGTATCAAGTATTTCATCCATCAGACCGGGCAAATTTAGTAGGAGAGTGTTTTATACATGAAACTGGACAGAGAAGCGATTTTTTACTTGAATTTAGATGATATTGACTGTTATCAGGATGGCAACCACGTGGTCATGAAAGGCGGCGCGTCACCATGCGTGTGTATAAAGAAGACGCCAGTTTTATATTGTGTGAATTGAGACGTGGGTGGGAAGCAGATTAAGATAATTTTCCCCAGTAAAGGAAAGAAAGAGTTGTCGTGTTAATTTGCCTTTATATGATGACTAGTTCTAGTTGTTAAAGTCAAGAGTAATTATTTTAGTTCTTTAATGTAAAAGTAATTGAGTGTATTTCACGATAGCCTACTTATCATAATTCTACTGTATATATTTAATGGGTTACTGTGAGGTGAGAATAGTCATTTAGATTTATGGAGAGCGCGAGGCCACTCCTTGGGCGTAAAGCGCATTTGAGACATAAATGTTGCTGTTTGCTCCTTGCGGAGCAGGGCGACACCAGTGCGGCTGAATCCAACAGAAGCCTGCATGAAGCATTTATATGCTATGGCAGTGATTTGTTTCGGTAACGATGTGTTTCATGTGATGAGATTCCCAGTCTCATCAGTGGTCATATACGACACGCTTGTTGCCAGGCACACCAGTCGTCACATACGACATGCTTCCGAATGCAGTAACGAATATTGAGATAGACCAGTTGTGAGGTGGTGGTTTATTCTCGTTATTGAGAGTATTTGTTGTACATATAGTTGAATATTATTTTATGTCCATTTTATGATTATTTAATTATGGTTATGTGAGGAATGGTTGTGAGAGCACGTGGGCTCACTTCAAGGTATATATTTCTCTTCTCCGCTCCTGAGGGAGCATGGGGCCAACAGTGTGGTTTGCCTCCATATTAAGTATTCATATGCTAGGGCAGTAGTGTTTCGGTAGCAATCTGTGTTACATGGTGAGATTGCCAGCCCCACGCACAACACCTTACTAGTCTCATTGGACGACATGCATGAGTGTGTGTGTGTGATAGCTGAGTGTGTGCTCTTGCAGTAGTGGTTTCCGTAGCAACCTGTGTTACATGGTGAGATTGCCAGCCCCACGCACAACACCTTACTAGCCGCATTGGATGACACACATGAGTGTGTGTGTGTGTGATAGTTGAGTGTGTCAGGTGGTGGCGTAGGACAGTTTGACAGGTGAGAGCGTGGTGTTTCTCATTCAGTATTATATTATGATTTTAACTATTCTGTGCTTTGTTTGCTTCTTCAGATTAGCATCGGGCACTGTTGGGTGTTTTGTTTTGTTTTGTTTAGTTTTGTTTTGTGATGTTCGCTAGTTTGTTTGTTTAATGTTTGCTTTGTCACTGAATGGGTTGTAAAAATAAATATAGCCCCTGCCTCTAGAATCAAGAGTTTTATTGTTGTTCGGGTCGGTGCGAGTGTGAAAAGAGAGTGATCACATATCACAATATAATCATCATCATCATTTCGCCCACCCTATCACACTAGGTTTGGGCAGACGTAACTGATGTAATTGTAGTCCCTCTCTTCTACTGGTTTGAAACAATGATCGTAGGTACGGCGGAACATTGTTTGATAGAATTGCGTGGGTCAGCTTGGCTTTGTTGTAGAGAAGACGTTTTTTCAGGGACAATATTGTGGGTTCTTTTCCTGTCCTTGTATGTGATATCGTGCGATTATCGGTGATCAGACGTATTGCTCTCTTATGCAGGGAGTGCAATGTCTTTGAGGTGGAAGCAGGGCAACCATCCCATAGTGTAGAGCAGTAATCTAGATGTGTCTGTATATGTGAGGTGTAGAACAATAGTCTAATGTCTGCGTCTAAGAAGTGTTTTATTTTGGCTAGCTGGTACGTCTTTTGAGCTAAGTGTTTGGTTAAATTCCGTACATGGGAGTTCCACGTTAAGTGCTGGTCAATCGTGATTCCTAGAACTTTGTGTTCTGTTACATGTTCAATTTGTATTGATTCCGCGTGTACCTGTAGCGATCTTTTGGTGCAGTTTAGGAATTTCTGTCTGATGGTAATCAACATAGATTTCGTTTTTGCTGTGTTTAATGGCATACGATTCATATTACTTCATTTTGTTAGATTGTCTACATCGCATTGAAGAGTCATTTCAAGTGCCACGCAGTCATTGTCACTAGTGTAGATAGTACAATCATCTGCAAAGAGGTCACATGTTGAATATTTTAGATGTAGTGGTAGGTCGTTGATGAACATTGCGAAGAGTAGGGCCCAAGAATAGAACCCTGCGGTACTCCTGTATCTATCTTCGAGAAATCTGATGTCGAGTTGTTGTGAAGCACTAACTGTTGTCGATCTCCCAGGAATGATTTGATGATGTTTAGTGGATTAGGGCCTATTCTGAGGGTTTCCAACTTTTGAACCAAGATAGTGTGGTCAATTATGTCAAATGCTTTTTTGAAGTCAACAAAAACAGCACCACCTAATTTCCCATCATTTACGTTCAACAGCCAGTTATCTGCCATTTTGGTGAGAGCTGTGTGACAGGAATGTGTGGGTCTGAAACCTGACTGGCTCTCAATGAGCAGTTTGTTTGTTGTTAAGTGTTGAAATGTGGTGTTGTAAATGTGTTTCTCTAGTGGTTTTGAAAGAGATGATAGAAGGGATATTGGTCTGTAACTGTTGGGATCGCTATGTGAGCCAGATTTATAGAGAGGATACACTTTGGCAGATTTAAATGCTGTGGGAAAGTAGTTGTGTGCAATACATTGATTGTACACATAGGTTAAGGAGTCGCAAATGATGGGTGCAGCGTAACGTAGAATCTTATTGCTGATACCATCAAGACCAGATGAATTGCTGTTTTTTAATGCCAAGATATATTTGAGAACTTCGTTTACTGTTAGAAAAGGAATATCTCTAAGATCTGTTATGGTATGTTCAGTGTTGCAGAAGGCGGTCAGTTTACTAATATCGCAGTCCATTGGCTTTAGTGTCGATTTGAGATGGTTAATTTCTGTTTTGAAGTGGTTACTAAAATGAGTAGCCGTGAGGGAGCAGCTTGTTGGTAAAGAGTTTAGTGACTTTGTTTTGTGTGTTAGTGTTCTAATGGCTGCCCAGACTTCTTTACTGTTTGCTTTGTCTTGAATCATCTTTCTGAAATGTAGTTTCTTTTCCTGACGAATGAGGTATTGTACTTTGTTTCTAAGCATCCGATACCTGCTGAAATCTTTGAGCTTATGTGCTTCGTCCCGCTCTCTCATTGTTGATAATATTTCATTTGTTATCCATGGGGTCTTTCTGATATTTTTAACACGAACTTGCTTTATAGGAACATGTTTGTCGAATACATTGTTAAAAGTTTGTGTCCAGTATGTTATGGCTTCTTCTGGATGGGGAAGCTGGTACACGTATGAGAGAGGGGATATTTGTAGGTCTTGTAGGAATAATTGAAGGTTAAAGTTTTTGAAATTCCTGTAATGGACTGTGATATGTTCCGTTTTAGGTGCTTTGAACCCTTTTCTCGTCCAGGTACAGCAAATAGGATAGTGGTCACTTAATGCTGTCCGTGTAACTGTGCATTCTACAATGTTTTCTGGGCAGGTCGTATAGACCCATTGGTATGATCCTTTCCCTCGATGTATAGCCCACAGTCCTGTTAGAAGAAAAATGATAGCACCAAAGAGTCACGGATACATCTGCTGTAGTCTAATATTTTCCCTTTTAAAGGTATGAACAGACTTTGATATTAGTATGATCTTTTCCATCGATGTATAGCCCACAGTCCTGTAAGAAGAAAAGTGATAGCCCCAAAGAGTCACGGATACATCTGCTTTAGTCTAAGAGTTCCCTTTAAAGGTATGAACAGGCTTTGATACTCTGATCTATCCGAAGGAAAATATTGTTAGCAACAAAAAAAAAAACTTGCATAAAGAAATACAAAGTGGGTGAAATTTGATATACCATAAAAGAGTCACTCGTTCCTGCTTTCTCTCTGTTCATTCATCAGGGCCCTGACATACATTCTTACCTACAATCGCGCTGTCGTTCGCCGTCTGGCGCAAACTTCAGGACACCCACACCCTTTAATCTATCTTTCTTTTAATGAAGCGGATCCCAGCTCTGCAGATTTTTGGGTTCATCCAATGGTTCCGGGGAGCCTCCTCTTCATGCGAATATTTTTCAGACTAAAGTTAGTGTCACTTGAATCACGAGGTAAGAATTAGGTTTAAGCGGGCTCACAGTGTCAGAAGTACGAGGTTTCCACTACTTAGGAAAAATGTCAGGCTTGTAACTACGATCAAAGGTAAAATTCTTGGTCACACCACAGTTTGTCAACAGTGTCGGAAAGGTTTTTGATGGTAATATTTTACTTGCCACATGGGCTGAAATGTACTTGAGTTTTTCTCAGGAAGAATTAAATCAGACGCGATAGGCCCGTTACTTCATTTAATCTTAAGTTCATGAAATGGGTACTCTGTCGTTCTGGATGCCATTGCAATGCCAGACAGGTTTTACTTTATACACCCAAGTCTTTAAGAAAATAATGTTTTTGTTCTTCACAGATATTTCTCAGTACTTAAACGCTGGTAGAGTTGGGCCACCCCAGTTTCACTGAATAAAGAGAAAACAACATATAAAATACTTATACATACTATTCCTCGGTTATAACTTACATTATGAACTGCACGCGGAGAGCTTGACTTATCGTTTAAAATCACCCGTGAAATAAGGTATATTTTCAAATCAGTCATCATGAATTAGAAATATTCGTCAATACTCAATGATGAATCAGTGCAGTTATAAGTTAGTTTAAAATATTCTCGACTGATTATTAGCAATTTAATAAAATTTATTCATAGCTGTATGAGTTTAAGCTAGAAATTATAATTTATTCTGCTTTCTACTGTAACATGTCGACTAGCGAATATAACAGACTTATAAATTATTTCTTCTGCACAGAAATCTAACTAGTAAAATGAAATAAGCGGTTCTCACTGAATCACACAATACTACTAGATATTTAATATATTTACCTCCAAACAGAACTACTGGTCCACCGACCGTGCAAAGTGGAATCAATTTGTTGTTGCCCTACAAGACGCCACTAGGCGTGATGGCCACTGACTGCTTTGACGGTCGGTGGTTAAGGATTGAAGAAGAAGAAGAACTACTGGTATCACAACGAAACTAAGAGTTTCACTTATAAATATAAGTATCTAGAACGAAGCGATCACATCTACTGCAACTAGGAGTATGAATGACTAGTCTAAAAACTCAGGGTAAGATATATGAAAACAGACAAAGGATCCCACGTTATTTCGCAAACCCGAAATAGTCTCCCCTTCCCGTCTTAACATTTCACATTAACTTTAAACGCTGGCCATAACTGCCAAAAACGCGTCTTTGACACCTCCGTCTAACTATTCTCATTCCTGAGCAATGCATGAGGGTGCCGTTCACACCTCACGCCGAGAACTCAGCCGAAGAAACGTTGTGTCAGGTGAAAATGTAGACGATATGTCTGCCATCATGTCTGACTAGACGAATTCTCAGGCTATTTCGTCTCGTCCAGGGACTGACATCTACGTAATAAAATGCGTTACTAGTATGAGAAAAGAAACGGCAAAGTCAGAATGGGAAAATAAAATTTTGTCGCAAACGAACGAATACGAAAAACAGGAAAAGGATAAAAGAGCGATAATAAAGTAGAGGACACGGGTAGAAAAAGAAAAGATATAGAAAATTTATTGATCATAACTCTCTATGCGACATTGTTACATAGAGCCAAACATGTCACAAGAATTTTAGTGATGGATAATCTTTAAACAAAGAAACAGAAATCCCTGAAAGCCAGGGAGATGCGGTTTCACAGAAAAATACTAAGAATATAATGGATGGCTTAAAAGTGTAAGATTAATGTACTGACAGAAGCAGTTTGCAAAGAAGATAATCCACTTATTTTCTTTTGGCAGTTTATTTAAAAAAAAATCTAAAATATGTCGTGACAACATGAAAAAATCAAAGAAAAAAAATACAGATAGAGGACGACAAAGATGAAGTATGGAACGACGTAACAACAGATATGATAAACAACACTGGAGACTGGAAGTTGTGGACAGACGTGTTCACATACGCCTGCTGGCATGGTACATGAACATAAAAAAGAGTTTTTTCTATGATTGGCATAATATTCTGGTAATTTCTAGTTTTCGTTGTCTTTATTATATATCTAGTGTTCTCTATATGTATTAGCCGGCCTCTACGAACGCTGTGTGAAGCACGCCCAATGTCCTTTCTGCGCTTCTTTTACCAACTGTGATATGTCCAACAATGGCCGAAACCTAGAGTTTTGATTGTGGGTCTTCAAAGGTATCTACCTTCGCACAAGATTACTCTTGGCAGAGATGCAGATAGAAGGATGATGAAGCTTCTACCGCGAGGGAGTATTCACAAGATTTTCAGAAATCAAGAACAGTGCTGAATGAGTCTTAGCAATGTTAACTTTTTATCTGCCGCCGCCTTTTGTGAAGGATTATTCTGTAGTTTATTATTAGCTCGTACAACCCCGAACTGATTTAACAGTAAAATGATGCTTTATTAGCTCGTTTATCTATGGAAAACACTGGTTCATACGTGTGCACCTCTCTCTGTAATAATTAAATCAACTATGAATTTGTAAAACATATAACAAATTTAATGATCAATTATCTTTTAACAAAGGTAAAATAAATAAATGATTGATGAGTTAATATTGGTGTCTTCACTTAAACTTCACTGGAAATGTATGATTAAAGTGTTCATTTGGTTCTGTCCTGATAAATTTAATTTAGCTGCCAGGCTGATGAAGTGTTTCTGTTGGCTGCTGACTGCTCCGTCGATCTACGATGTCTGTGGCGAGGGCACGTCCCAAAAACGCGAGTGCTGGAATGTCAATTGCAAGTATCTTCACAGGCCGATGAAGGTAGGCGTCTCGTGTCGACTACAAGCTATGAACCACAGTTTTGTCTTCCAAACTTGTGTCGTAGACTGGTACCACAAATGATCTTGTAGACTTGACCTGACATCAATCGAAGTATGAAAATGTAAACAGTGAACGTAGTACGGATTTCTTGGCTCCGAAAATGAGAATGGTTAGAGAATGGGAGAGATAGATAGATAGAGAGAGAGAGAATGGGAGAGATAGAGAGAGAGAGAGAGAGAGAGAGAGAGAGAGAGAGAGAGAGAGAGAGAGAGAAAATACGAAAAAAGAACGATCCAACTCTATGACAATAAGGCATCCAATTTGTTATTTTTTTAGTCTTTTAAGTTGTATTGAAGATATCAAAATTTAAGTAATGTTTTAGTTGTACAATTTACATTTTGTCCTGTATTTCTATGTGTAATGTTTGTTTACTGCCTGTTTCTCATGTCCGGCTTTTTTTTTTTTTTTATCGACGTCAGGAGTTACTACTAGGATGTCGCTTTGTAAAACTGACGTATATCATTTACTGGAACCTGTCTATGATATACATGTGAATGTAACGTCTGTACGAAGCCTTCGCCAAGCGTATTTTCTCGCTAACACCCATTTATGAAAGTCTCTAGTTTTTCTGTTTGTAGTTTTTGTTGTTCTCTGTGGTTTAGTGCCTTTACATCTGAGTTGAGTAATTCTTATTTTTGTGTTGGGCTACTTTCATTTCATTTCCTTTTATTTCCCAATTTAATGAAATCTCCTCTGACCTTTTTTGTAAACTGTAATTTTATTTATTATTTCTTGTTAGAAAAGAAAGGCCAAACCATCGAACTGTTGTGTCTAATAAAATATGTGTCTAGTGTTTTATGTTCTTATTTTAAAAATACAGTGTATCAGTGGTAACCAGTGAAGTATATCCGTAGCATTTCTTTACCGTTTATTTTTGTTTCGAGGAAGACAGCCGATAGAATAGTCTGGCGCTCTCTCTTCCAAACCTCCACACCTCACGGTAGAAGGGGAACGACTAAGCAAGTAAGTAAGTTATTTTTGTTTTGTATGTCGTCCAGTTCATTCAAATTTTCTTTGCGTTGGAGCTGTGGCGGGCTTGTCTCCCCAGCTCTGCAACAGTGGTCTAATAATGGCCAAAAACCGAGTAAAGGATCAGGGTCGTAAAAGGTATAAACCTTTGCTCAAAATTACTCTTGTCAGATATATTAATAGGAGAAGGATGCTTCTATTTCAGGGTGCCTCACGGGAATTTATTGGAAGGCAAGCATAACAGCTGAGATAATCTAAGCTGTTACAAACTTATTATTATCCGCTTCGTTAGGCAAGAAAGGTTTCGACTCGTATTTAAAGTGATTCAGCAAAATATGAATTATATAGTTCTATATGGTTATGTTTAAAAAAAAAAAAACAACTGAGTCATAAGGGTGCAAATTCACCCAGTAATGATAAATTCAACTAAAATGGATACAGTTATTTTAAAAAGAAAAACAAATAATTTTTCTCATCAATGTTATGAATTGGGTGGATAATTTGGATGGTCTATATTCTGGGCCAGTACTTTGATACTTAACTGGCCAGGTGTTGACAATGCTTCGTCGATGATCTTAGGTTCAGTCACTGTTGGTTCGCAGGGGTATCTTGGACTGTTTCTTCTCTTCAGGAGTCAGATACTGTGGCAGGAGCACGTCCCTTGCAGCAAGGCTGGGTTAACTACTTAGATTGTCTAGAAAAGCGTCTTCAAGACCCGTCTGATGTAGGCGTGTAGTGTCAACTGCTGGCAACTTGTACCACAAACTAATTGGAAACAAATGCTTCTTTTTAAGTATCGGGTCTCCTGATATGAACAGCAGGCGACCTCTGCTTTCATCCAACCTTTTCATCTAACTCAGTATTTTGCCCCTCCCTGAGCTTTAAATTTGGACCCATTGAGTCGAAGGAAGGCGCTTTTGGGCATCTAGTGTTGATGTCACGGCTATATTATTTGCCGCCGACCATAGTGCTGGTGGTAGAATATATTTATAATTGAATACGAACATAGCCAATAGTAATTTTGTAAATAAGTCCAGAGAACTTCAGGTCCACGTATACAGCACAATTTATTGGACTATTTCCATTGCTACATTTGTAGATTCTAGCTACTACACTTACTTACTTAGTCGTTCCCCTTCTACCGTGAGGTGTAGAGGTTTGGAAGAGAGAGCGCCAGACTATCCTATCGGCTGTCTTCCTCCTGGCCTGGTTCCATTCTAGTCCTCGATCCTTCAAAGATTGTCTAATGTTGTCCTCCCAGCGGACTCTGGGTCGTCCTCGGGGTCTGGATCCTTGGCTCTTTGTTTCCCATGCTTGTCGTGGTATCCGATCTTCTCCCATTCTGCAGACATGGCCAAACCATCTTAATTGGGACTGTTCTACTTGGGTCTGCAGGGGGTAGGATTTAAGGCCTTGACGTATCGTCTGGTTGCGTACCATGTCTCTTCTTGTTACTTCAACCACCTTCCTCAGATACCTCATTTCTGAGGTTTGGATCTGGCTTTTATGGGTCTAGCTACTACACACTGACGGTTAAATCCATAAGGCATCAGACATTGACCCAATAAACCTACGCTTATTCATAGTATTTCTCACTCCACACAATGACTGGGTTTAATAATTATTAATACATGATACTCCATACGGTCTCCGCTGAGACATGTAAATACATTCAATCGAACACTTAGAATTGACTTCTACTCTAGCCAAGATATATGCCATAAAAAGGCTTTACATTTTGGAATCTACAACCGCCTAACACTTTAAATGAACACAATCCATAAAGCAAACAACCCTGTCGGGCACACATCGAAGTCTCTCCGTTGCTGTACAAGACAACGGTACGTCATTATAATCCACGCATAATGACGCGATTTGCAACATCCCTTTGAGCACCACAAAGTTCAAAAGTAATGGACGCTCTGTGCACAACGAGTTACAACAGTTGGCGATTAATCAACTAGATCAAGTGGTCTAACTAACCGGGGCTAACTGACAAGATATGACAAGATAACTTCGAATGATGAAAGCGTTCACAAAATAATGAAAGAAAGAGAGAATGGCCGGAAGAAAAAAAGGAGAAAGAATTTAAACTATAATGTCGTCACAGGAGTGACGGCACTGTATCATTATTCGCTCTTGATCTACAAAATATTGAAACATATTGTTTTGCCTGTTATTTAATGTTCATGGAATTCTATTAAATAACACTATCATGAAGTGTGGATAGTAGTAGTAATTCTCTTGTGAATGCTATCAGTCGTAGAAGACACGTATACTCGAATCTGTGTCCAGTCTGATATTTGTGTTTTAGCCGACATAAAGTGTTAAAGATCTGCTCCATCACTAGGCCACTTAAAAAAAATAAAACGTTACAAGTTAACGGATGTAAAAACGAGTGCATATTAAGTACATGACATCGGAACAATGATAGCCAACAATGACAAGACATGAACTGACATATCGTTATCTCAGGGGTCATATCACTTTATTTTCATTTAGGTCAGGATATCTCAGGGGTCATATCACTTTCTTTCATTTCATAAGGATTTTTCACGGGCCATATGGCTTTCCTTCATTTACATAAGAATTTCGCATGCGCAATATGACTTTCCATCATTTACATAGAGATATCACAGAGTAGATATCACTTTTTTCATTACCTGTCAACCCTCTGTGAATCACTGGCCTTCATCAAATAACGACAAGACCTTATGTCACGTGGCCTTCATCAAATAACAACAAGACCTTCTGTCACGTGATATTCGTTCGGGGTCTTTTGTATCCCCTTCACGCCAGTGTCTCCCATCTCCGTATGTGGTTTTGTGGTCTCCCCTATTTTTTTTTTACCATGGGGATTCCAGAACAAGGACTCCCTCGTAATGCCATTATCTGATTCTCTCAGCGTGTGTCTTATCTTACGATTATCTGATTCTCTCAGCGTGTGTCTTATCTAACGATTATCTGATTCTCTCAGCGTGTGTCTTATCTAACGATTATCTGAGTCTCTCAGCGTGTGTCTTATCTAACGATTATCTGATTCTCTCAGCGTGTGTCTTATCTAACGATTGTCTGATTCTCCCAGCGTGTGTCTTATCTAACGATTAACTGATTCTCTCAGCGTGTGTCTTGTCTAACGATTATCTGATTCTCTCAGCGTGTGTCTTATCTAACGATTATCTGATTCTCTCAGCGTGTGTCTTATCTAACGATTATCTGATTCTTTCAGCGTGTGTCTTATCTAACGATTATCTGATTCTCTCAGCGTGTGTCTTATCTAACGATTATCTGATTCTCCCAGCGTGTGTCTTATCTAATGATTATCTGATTCTCTCAGCGTGTGTCTTATCTAACGATTATCTGATTCTCTCAGCGTGTGTCTTATCTAGCGATTATCTGATTCTCCCAGCGTGTGTCTTATCTAACGATTATCTGATTCTCTCAGCGTGTGTCTTATCTAACGATTATCTGATTCTCACAGCGTGTGTCTTATCTAACGATTATCTGATTCTCTCAGCGTGTGTCTTATCTAACGACTATCTGATTCTTCCAGCGTGTGTCTTATCTAACGATTATCTCAACTTGTGTCTTATCTAACGATTATCTGATTCTCCAAGCGTGTGTCTTATCTAACGATTATCTGATTCTCTCAGCGTGTGTCTTATTTAACGATTATCTGATTCTCTCTGCGTGTCTTATGTAACGATTATCTGATTTTCCCAGCGTGCGTCTTATCTAACGATTATCTGATTCTCTCAGTGTGTGTCTTATCTAACGATTATCTGATTCTCCCAGCGTGTGTCTTATCTAACGATTATCTGATTCTCTCAGCGTGTGTCTTATCTAACGATTATCTGATTCTCTCAGCGAGCGTCTTATCTAACGATTATCTGATTCTCTCAGCGTGCGTCTTATCTAAAGATTATCTGATTCTCTCAGCGCGTGTCTTATCTAACGATTATCTGATTCTCTCAGCGTGCGTCTTATCTAAAGATTATCTGATTCTCTCAGCGCGTGTCTTATCTAACGATTATCTGATTCTCTCAGCGTGTGTCTTATCTAACGATTATCTGATTCTCTCAGCGCGTGTCTTATCTAACGATTATCTGATTCTCTCAGCGTGTGTCTTATCTAACGATTATCTGATTCTCTCAGCGCGTGTCTTATCTAACGATTATCTGATTCTCTCAGCGTGTGTCTTATCAAACGATTATCTGATTCTCTCAGTGTGTGTCTTATCTAGCGATTATCTGATTCTCCCAGCGGGTGTATTATCTAAAACCGACGTTACCTTGTTCCAATGATCATTTTTCTGGTTCTTTCCACCAGTTCCATATTATCGTACTTTTTCAATCCCTCTATCTTTCTGGTTGTCTTTATTTCTGTTTGTTCTCCATGTTTCAGAGCCATACAATAAGACAGCCCTGACCGTTGATCTCAAGATTCTTATTTTTGCGTTGTTCTTGATTTCTATTTTATTTCCATATATATTCCAGTGTAAGGAAAGCTCCCCTTGCCTTTTTGTACTTTAATTTAGAAATGGTTACTTGTTCCTCCAACTGTGTCTATATTGTTGTCAAGATACACCTAAGAGATTACATGTTTTGATGGAAATAATATTACATGGCAACAAATAACATGCCCCATCTAATTCTCGGGGGTCACTGAAAAGGCAAACAAAGAATTGGACTACTGAATCCTCATGCATGTCGTACAAGGCCACTAATACGGGATTGTGGATGGAGCTAGCAACTTCGTCATGTAGAACATATTACCACGTCTGCCAAGAATGTGGCTGCTTGGTGCAGGCTGCATGCAGCACCAGCTGCTGTTGGGGTTCCATGCTCTGTAAGTAGCGTACAAGAAAACGATGATGACGGTAATGATGGCTGTGGCGAGATGGATAAATATTTAGATAGTATTTCTTGGTGAAGAGAACTGATGAACCAGAGGTAGGGATGGCACAAGGCACGTCAGGTAGTTAAGTGCACAGCTGTAGGAGAAAACTGATAAGTAAGTCACCTTCTCGCTAGACCTATCCTATGCTCCAGGGGTGGTATATAAATAGGTGAGTGGAGCTCGTATTTATTCCCTACCGATTTGAAATTATTAACATTTCTTTGACTGCACAACAAAATTATAACTGGAAATTTAAATAATTCAATAACTGACTTATAACAAATCAATGCAATTTATTGATTAATGATTAATAGTAACACATTTAACACCTTATTATATCAAGATCTTACAAAATTTCACACAATTTGAAAAAAAGTATTTTGTCACTGTGTGGTCTCTTTCATCATGTTATTGGTTTGGGTGACTTGATTATTGTTTTCTCGATACGTGTAGTGGTTTTTGATGTTATTGTATGATTGCTATGTTACCTAGTGTACTGGATGAGGTCAGCTGTGAAGGCTCCTGAAGATAACAGTTTATGTGAGTTACAGAATGCCTTTCCGCTACCACTTATGACCTCAAACAGACTTATTCTACTATTTATGTATGTTAGCTACGTTTAATGTCTAGGGTAATGAAAAGTGATGTGTAGGTAATTAAATACACAGACACACACATGCAAATACTAAGTCTAATAATAATAATAAGCTCTATGATCAAATCAACTAACACTGGCTTTAAAAGTTTAGATTTTACAATTTTTTAAATTTATTTAGTCCTGAACCAAATGTTTCTTCTGGTCAGGACGTATGAAACAATATGTATTTATCAATAAAAGTGCATATATATATTGAATAATCAAATGAAAATTTTATACATAAATATATTGTTAGATTGGTTAATATTAATACTAACTACAGTGTCTTTGAAAACTAGCACTGGATGTCTAGTCGGGGTGGTGTCATCATGCCCAGTCTCTGTTTATAATGTTCATTGTCTTTGAAATAGGGAGTGAGGTAAAGTGTTTGTACAACATGATTTTATTTATTTATTGATTTGTGGACAAGTATTGATGAATCCACAACAGGCCAGGTTTTCACTTATCTGGCCTGTGACGATGCAGTAAAGAATTCAAGTGGCCCACTCCTTACAGTAAAAAAAGGTAAAGGAACCCGTTACACGCCCATTGAGGCATATTGGGAATATGGTGTTAGGCCCATATTATCTTGACCGTCGGCACACTAGGGGTGATGTGGTCGGCATCACGCCGGCCGCCTTAACCTTCCCAGAGAATCTCTGGTACTCATTTGGGGCTGGGTCGACCCAGGAGCCGTTTGTGGCCTAAAAATTTTCCGCCTCATCTGGGGATCGAACCTATAGACCACTGCGCTAGGAAGCCAGTGCACTAACCACTATGCTACCGCGGCTCCATACTCCTCACAGTAGCTGGAGTGAAATGGTAGGCTTCTTAGGCATCCACACTTGGACTTCTACAAAGCATCTGGCACTAGCGTAGTGCCAGACCAGAAACTCTGAAACCAAAATTTGTGCCATGTGTCAACACACTGCCTACTGCACCAATTTTTACACATAACAACGAAAAAAACATTACAAAGATCAGGTCAGATCTCTCTGACCAACTCAGCACATCTCACCCAGGTGTTATCAAATAGTACTAGTTTACCATGACTGCATTGCATCCGAAATATGTTCAATAGTTTCCTCTTCCATCCAATAAGGTGGGTAATATGTTCCCACTGATTTCAAATATAGATCTTCCTTCTATAGTCTTAGATATGTTTTCCTATATTATTTGTTTTGCCTCTAGGCCCTGGACTGCTGCTGGGGACCTAGAATAAGCACTCACTTGTCGTAATCATTTTTCATGACATGGCAGTATCAATCACTCAAAATATTAAAATAAAAAAGGTAAATGCTTTTTCCCTTACCACAATTCAAAATTGAAAACACAGTTACGTTGTACTAGCAAAACTCAGCTGATCTGCTGGCTAGATTCTGGCGTCCCACTGATAATATTTAATATTTCCTGGAAATCACACCTCTAGCATTAACGAACTGTGTCAATGGACAGTCTTATACAAATGGCACTAGCGGGCGTCTTTCTTTCAATAATATGAAACCTTCTGTCCAATCAGCGGACTTCCCCTCTACCTTTCAAATATTCAAACTATAAAGTCCAATTTCGGTCCAGTCTCAGTCTAGTGTGTAGTATTTTTCTGTCGGTCTGTCCGTCCCAACTTGGTTTTTCCCAAAATTACACTTGTTTTTGGACGAAACTACAAGAAAAAACTACACAAATTTTGTCTCCCCCTACTTCTAAGATTCTATGCTAAGTTATCTTTAGCTACTATCCTCCTACCCTGCCCCTAGTCCACCGGCAGTTTGTTTTTATGCGTTAGGCTCAAGGACGCGTCAAAATGTAACTTTAGTGAAAATATGCACAAATAACTGTCTGCTAGTCTGTATTGAACAATACAGTCTTTCGTCAATATCTTCCGTGTTATCTGTCCGTCTGTGTAATTAAAAGTATATTATTTCTCAGATTAAGATGGGCTATCAAACTAGCTAGTTTTTATTCTCCTAAACTTATTATTAAGAAAAAACCTACTTTTTTCAAGGTTAGTTTTGAAATTTGTTTTTGAACCTTCGTGTACGGCGTTTGCCGCTATATTCAAACGAAAACGACTAATTACCGTAAACCGTCCAAGATACGTCTGTTTCTAACAAGAGCTAAGGTCGTTTTTTTGTCCATTTCCTTACATTGTGTCAACTAGTGGCGTAATTTTTTCCTTTAAAACTACAAATTGCGTCTTCTAGCCTTTAGATTCAAACACGTGTTCAGACCGTCACATTTTTTTCTTTTATCTTTGTTTCCACCCCGTCTAAAAGGATAGTCCGTTTAGTCTGCATGTTCTAACTAGTTAGTGTTCAATGACCCTAGAAAACGCTGGCGTAGGTGAAGAAACCTCGGCATATCTTACCTATATTTTTATCCCTACATGTTATTTTACCTGTTTACTTTATAAATGGAGGAATTTTAACGTTGCATCACTGTAATTTCACCACAATACGTATACTTAACTTGTTTGAGACGTTGTACTAGCTGACTTCCCTCGGTCGTTAAAACATCTGGACATTGAAGACGCTATGTTTATGCCAGAACCAGTGTTCGTCCACTATTAAATAGTTCACAAATTCCAAAATTGTGTCACGTTTTTCACCACTAGTTGAACCACCAAGACACAGTGGTACTTCGAAGTCTGCGGCTGTTTGAAGCTTCGATCTATGTGACGTATAATGAAAAAAGAGCCTACAGTAATCTGACAGTCTTTTGTGACCTCGTAACGTTCTAGGATTTGCTAGCAAAACCATGCATTTACAGCCTGTGTCTACTCACTTTTTCGTCACACCTCTTTTCTTTGAACATAAGCAAACGAAGTGTTTACAAACTTTCGTGACCTGCCCGTCATAACAGGTAGCGAATCAGGTTTGTTTACCTCGTCTCATCACGCGAGCTTATCTGTCAATCATACGATACCCGACAGACCGCACGTGAATACCACAGAATCTTTTGAAGTTCGTACTAAGAAAACGTCAGAAACCCCTGGGCTCTTTGATCTTCGGAAGTGGGCATTCGTACAGAGAAGACCCGTTAGACGTAAGAATTCTTCTGATGTCGGTTAGCAACGCTCGACGGAAGACGGACGATAAGCCTTTATCTGCGAACTCTGTTCTGATTCTCCGTTACTCACACAATAGTGCGAAAAGTAACATCATCTATAGATCCGAGAAATATAATGATATATAAACTGTGTTTTCTTAAACCTGCTGTCAGTTGTCACTCAGAATTTTTGGATAGTCTAAGCACGTAGTTCTAGAACCATTGTTGAAAATGTGTTAATAGCATTCGTGGGGATTTTCATTCTGATTTTCTGGTAATAGAAATGAGTGTTTACGTGTTTAAAAGAGTTAGCTTTTACCAATTAAAAATGTTAGCTTTCACCATTATAATTCACTTTGATTTTCTAGCGTTAAAACTAGTGAAATAAAATAACGCGTAGCTATTTCATACCAGATGTTCAGTTACCATGTTAATTTTCACCACACGCTTTCTCACACAAGAAGAGACGGTTTTAGCTGACTGGTTTAAATGCTAGGTGCGACTGATAGTGACAGAAAAGAATTCACGTTTTATTTCATTGTGCGTATTTATTATGCCTATTATTTAATATCAAACGACTAAACTATCAGACGCCGATCAAATTAATAGCGACTTAACGACCGGCGATAGTTTGTGATAATTGACATTGTACGCTGATCGTTAAGCGCGAGCATGGGCGGGGAGAGTTGCATAACTCCCTCCGAACCGATAACTCAGCGCTAGCGACGGGCGATAGGGTAGGCCAGCGGTTTTCAACCTGACGGGCCGCGGCGCCCTGACTGACGGTCAGGTGCGCCGTGGGTAGGCGTGGATTTTTTTCGTATTTAGCTGTAAAGAAAACACAAAATTGTGGGACATTTCATTTTTGGTGTTTGTCAACCTGCGTGACCCCGATGAAATTTCACTTTTGATGTTGGCTGGCCAGCCTTTGAAGTCTCGCTCCCCGACCCGCCTATCAACTTTCCGCGCATTATCCTCGCGCAACCATCGTAGGAAGATAAAAGTCAATGAAGGAGGAGAAATGGACTACTTCCCAGGTTTGCAGCAGTTCATTACAGACAATGATATAGATTTTAGTGCAGATATTGTTTCTATAATTCAAGGACACTTATTTCAACTCAGTTTTCATTTTGAAAAATACTTTCTTGAAAACTGTGACAGGTTTTAGTGGGTTCAAAATCCCTTCAGTAGTGATGCTCCTTCGGACTTCAGTATTGCAGAAGAGGAAGAACTGATAGAACTTTCATCAGACTCTTTACTACAAGCGAAGTTTCCATCCACGGTATTGCCAAAATTTTGGTATTCAGTAAAACAGGAGTTCCCAAGCTTGAGCAAGAGAGCACTGAAGATATTAATTCCTTTTGCAACCTCCTATCTCTGCGAGGCTGGGTTTTCAGCAGGGGCTGTCATATCAAGTTCAGATCAAGACTTGATGTGGAGAAGGAAATGATGGTAGCTGTATCTCAATTGGTGCCAAGATTTGACAAGCTGTGTAACAACAAGCAAGCTCAAGTTTCACACTGAGGTGACTAGTACTTTATCCATCATATTTTTTTTTTAGTTTTACTGTGCAAGTTTTTTGTTATGGAGATTGAATCATGAGTGCAGTATATCAGTGAAAGATTTTCAGACAAAAATACAAAAAAAAAAAAAAAATGTTAGAAAGAAACTACTTTATCTGTGCTGTTTTCTTTTTTATAGTAAGGTTTTCAAAGTGCACTTTCTGTATATTTTTTCTTGTACGTGTAATTTTTTCACAGGTAGTCCAATTGCATTTTTTTATACATTACATAAAAAAATTATATTGTTTAAACGTCTTTCCAAAGCTTTCGTGCTCAAAAAAAGTTAGGCTAAATGTCGAAACATCGCTAGAGTTTTTACCAGTTATCCCACATGGGAGCTGCAGAAAGAATGTAGTTGGTCAGGGGAGCCATGGACTCAAAAAGGTTGAAAACCGCTGGGGTAGGCTAAAGACACCGTGTGCTTTTAAATTTAATCAGGACTGATGGAGTGAATAAGAGATCGTCTTGTCCCCGTCTGTGTGCATATATGTAGCTATATAGAATAATAGCATTTTTCCATAAATGTTTCTTATATATTCCTAGCAGACCTGATCAAGGGCGTCCAGCGATCTTTTCTTCTCTTTTTTTACTGATTGGTTAATGTTGTCTTTCTTGGCTTGTGCGTCACCAATTTCATTGGCGTGCAAGTATTTGCCAACGATACATGAGAAACAGTTTAACTTGTAAATTTAACTGGACTCACCAAACCAAGCAATATTTTTCAATTTTATCAGCCCACTGGGGGTGAAAAAAACATTTATTCCCGACTTCTGACAGTCGTATTCAAGCGTAGCATCCAGAATTTACGCTGTTTCAGAATCGGCACTCTACCATAGAGCCTGCAGATAGGATTATCATCATTTATCAATTGTAACATTTTTAGCAACCAGATGTTTCCCAATACTGGAAGTATTTTCCTCTTTTAACTGTGAACCCCAAGATCACGTTTCTACATCAACTATTGGCGGTGACATTTTGTTCATCCAGGAAAAACCCACACCAGATTCGGCGTTCACCTCACTAGTCTTTATTTGTTAGAGGATGGACTGGGGTCAATTTGTGAAATAAACCTGACATTTTATATAGTCAGGAAAAATTGTAATTCCAAGGGATATCACCAAGAGTAGGTAAGAGTGATTGAGTGGCCACTGTATGAAAGAGAGAGGAAATATTTTTCTTTGTTACAGGGACTTTACCACAATTGGATTTACTTAAACTTGTTAACTTTACTGGGTAGCCTATAGTAGGAACTTGTTTACTTTACTGTCTACTCTGTAACATAGTGCTTACCTTTGGGTTATTAACTTTTTGGGTTCTTTTCTCCATAAGGGGAGGGCACCTTTATTCTACTATTTCATATTATTTGATCTTTCTTTAGATATTTGATGTTGTCAAGTTTAAATGATAATAAACAACAAAGGAAACTTAACTTTGTGTGTGTTGGTCAGACCCATACCAAATTAACCCTAGTTTTTCACGTTTGTGTGTCTTGTTGTCACATAGCTGTGTGTGTGTGTGTGTGTAGTTAAACTTATATTTTTATGTATGAGGGCAAGGTTGTCTTGTACTAACTTATAGTCGTATAGATAGGCTGGAATAGAGAAACTTACTCATTCCAGAGACATATCTTCTCCTTAAGCTATCACACGTGAAATCTATTTCTCACACCTTTTTCTCACGTATCTTTCACCATCCACTCTACTCAGACGGGACAAAAATAACTCACAACCTTTCTGTACGACAATCTACAAATCGCTTACAATAGCGGTCAGTCGTGGCGTCTTCTCAGTTATCTTGTGTTGTGGGTTAAGACTTCTAACTATAAGAATCAGCCCTCCGGATATCATCTCAGCTCTGTCAGATCTTGAAGTGATTTCTGGAAGTAAGGAACTGTGTCTGTGTAGCAGTATACACCATGCTCCTCCTGCAGCTTTAATACATACGTTACAAATACTCCACCTGGAGAGCTATTTTCGTATAAGACAGTGTTTAATGTATACATTACAATATACAATTAAACTTATGATAGCTTGGTAACGAACAACGTTTTTACCTCTCACAGTTTAATCTCACCCAAATACAAACATTGCCCGCTACCTTTCACGCGAAGCATAAACAATGTTTGATGATGGATGTGAAATTTTATAGAATGGTTCTCACACCTCGAGGTCGTTTGAGGACACATACAATTTAACAAGAGAAAGAAATGTAATGTTGATTGATGTTAATTACATTTAGGAAAAGGAATTTGATTTTAACCATAAGCACTGAACACCTGTGCGTGTGAATGGGACATTTGTATACGTTGAGACATTTTGATTAATTGTTTTGTATTTTTTGTTCATGAGAATATTTGTAGAAGTGCAGTTGTGTCGCATATCTGGGACGTGAGAACGAGTCATTAGATTTAACAAAACAGGCTGAAGTCAGCATTCGCTCTGTCAGCAGTGATGACAGAATCAGGAACACTTGACTCTTTACCATGGAAGAGCAGAGGAAATTTGTGTCGGGTGTAAAAAGGTAGGAAAATAAATACCTATGCTCATACAGATAAGAACACACACACTAGGACAGCGAGCTTAGAGATTTATTAGACAGGCAACTTAATAATTAAGACAATGTAGGAAGCTTATTATAGGCCCGTGTGCTGGATTAGCCAGTACAGGGACAAATGATACAGTAGGAAAGAAGTATAGATTTTTATAGATAATGTTTTGGTAGAGAATAGCTATAATAATAATAAATATTAAGAAGAACATTTCTAGATAATCCCAGCTAGAGTTAGATTAACTAAGTACAGATAACTGTAGAGAGTATTTCGTCGAGCTTTAGAGTTTTGGGTCGACTTTGTAGTGCTCCGATGTACTTTGTGGTTTGCATTAGTAGGACGGATTATTTGTTAAGTAGTAGAGTTTGTGAAGGGCTCTGAATATTCCGAATAACTCCGAGGATTATAACGAAGTAAGAAAGAGAGATAGTGGTTCTCAAGCTGTCAACCAATGATCTTTATCTGTTAAGGTGAATAGTGATTCACAAACAGCTCTTGGGCCATTTTAATGATATTATTTCTGCGTGTTGACGATATAGAATATATTAAATATTTATAACTTCACGCCGTTGGTCGAGCGGTTGTAGTGAAGCAATAATGCGTGATCCTGTAGACTGGCAGGCAATAGATAAATAAATAATGGTGAATTTATTCCGGGCGCTTAGCCTTTGAGGGCCACTTGTAAGTACACATCATGAGAACCACTGACTCAGTATTCAATTATAGTTACTGTAAAACTTGATAAGAAATGTTCATTGACTATTAAGGGGCTGAACTACAGTGAAAACTAACTTTTGTTCTAATAACATTTTCAAACTTTTTATGTGCTCAATAGACATGTCCATGAACCAAATTCTACAGTTTATTTTGTTAAAAAACATGTGGTTACCAGATCCTTTTCCGCCACCTCCCTATCCTCCAAGCAGAGCCTGCGACCCAAGAAGTATTCGGTGAAGCACCTTTGGTGGCATATAGACGCGACAAGAACTTGAAGGATCTTCTTGTTCACAGCAGTCTCCCAAAGGAGAATGCCACTCACTTTGGCACACTACCCTGTGGTCAGACACGATGCAACACGTGCAAGTATGTCATCTCAACCCAGAAGGTGTCCTTTCCTAAGGCTACGTACACCATCACTAGTAGCTTCACGTGTGAATAGCGTAATGTCATTTATACGATCATATGTAAACGTTGCTGCAAAACCTATATTAACCAAACAGGCAAACGACTTGGGGACAGATTCAGCCAGCACTTAAATGACATCTCTCAGCAAAAGTCCACACCAGTTGCCACACACTTCAATAGTCCTGACCACCAGGGTCCCATCGACATCCAGGTCACTGCGATCCGATCCTGCTCCTCTGACACTGCCAGCCGTGAACAGCTTGAGAACCGTCTTATCCACCGCATGGGGTGTTGTTGCTGTCACTTCCAATGGGGTTTCAAACATCGATCTATTGGTCATATATTTTTTCATCCTAGTTAGGTGAATAATTGGGTCTTTGCTTGCGATGTCAGGTTGATTTGGGGTTATCTCCCTTTTGGGTCATTGTGTTAAGTTAAAAGGTAAAATAGTTCGGGTGTGCCCATGCGCAGGTTTTTTTCTAAGCGCGGGGTAGAGTTAGACTTCCGGCAAGCCGTGAGGTGTCCTGGTTTCTGAAGGGACGAGAGTCCATTGTGTTTTTCGGGAAAATCTTCGAAGTGACTGCGATGGCAGTTTTCCCCAGTGAATCTCTGTGCGTTGGAACGACAGCAGAGTTCCTTGTTAGGTTCTGTGGATTCGGTTACAGGTAATACCGACTTTTTCCATCATTACGCTTTCGGTGGCAGAACATGTTAGAAGATTACCTAGTCTGTGAACTGCAGCTCACCGATCCTCCATTTCAGAACTTATATTTTGTGCTCGAGGTAGCCATCCAAGACTATTAGTCTTTATATTGTCCAGAAATCCAGTGACGAAGATATATTGTGGGAACCGCAGATTGGCGGTATTTATGTCTACAATAAGCATTACTGCAGGGTTGATGGTAACCTGCTTATCAGAAGTACACAGCTGACGTCAGAACGAGGACTGTGTTTTCGGCTAATGTACTACAGCCTAATACAGTGCAATTGGCGGGGAATGCCAAGTTGCACCTATGTGTCAAAGTGATTAAGGTATCTGACGCGTTTAGTCAGTGATACCAGGGCGACGCCACGAACTGTCATTATTGAAGAACATTGTATTGACCATGCACGAATATTCAAATGTTTACCAGCTTGTTGAATGCCTAATGTATACCTATCGATTTCCGGTCAGCATGACCTTGTTACACTGACTGTTCCTGTTGATACCATGTGTGTTCTCGTCAATAAATGTTTTGAAACGTGCCTGCAGTGTCCAAGCATCCTTGACTACTGCATGTGAGTGTATGGGTTGCAGGGTCTACATATATACGAGCCTAAACACATTCGCGCCTTCATTCGCACCCACACTCAGTTCATCATACGCTCGCACTACACACCTAACAACATGTATACTGTCTTGGGCCAGTGAACACATCAACAAGAGAAAAAGACAGTTACATTTCTGGTGGACCAGTTACGTGGGCTCTTCTGATACATTTCTGGTGGACCAGATCTGTGGGTTTAAAAAGAACAGAGCGAGCAATTAACATTATTGGTGACATTAATGGATCCAGAAATTTACATTTCTGGTTGACCAGCTGATGGGGCTATATAAATCATCCTATACAGCACTCCAGCCTTAAACAGATACCCCACCAGGCTATTTACAGTTGCTGTTACATGTATGATGTCTCCAGTGTTGTCCAGAAATTTACAAGAAGGACAAGTACACATTACATTTCTGATCTGTGGGTCTAAGCTACACACTGGACAGCTGTAACACACATCGCTAATTCTACACTTGCAAGTTTTGGCTACAACAGGACATAAATAGGTCATCAACTGTTGACCCAGATAAACAGTGCTAGCATTTATGTTATAATGCTGCTTGAACAACAACAGGACAAATACTGAAGTTGGCATCGAGGCGTTTGCTACGTGGACCATAGCTGCATAGAAGGCGAGTCCCTATTGTGAACAGTACTGCTGGTTGTTACACGTTGCAGTCAACAACAGACTTTTCTATGTCCGACCATTCAAGTTACATTGTTCGAGGTCAAGTGTTTGTAAACAGTACGTGGAAATTGTAAACATTCAATGTGCAAGTCCTAAGTTGAGAAGGTCATAGTAACTTTTGTTCGTGAATACCACTTTATGCTACAGTGGATTTGACATTCAGTGCGCGCTTGACATTTTGTTTCTGTGTTCGCAAGGAGCAAGAAATTTACTTTAGTTTCAGCTGTGACTGAACTTGTTCTGCAACACATTGAAATACTGATTGCTATATATATGTTTATGTTACTTCTACTGTTTTTGTGTATTTTTCTTGTGTTTTTCTGCGGGTTTTCGGTTGGTGGGTCTTACAGTAAATATGCCACTTAATCGAGGGTTACTGTAAGCGTTCTGTAGGGATTGCAATTTTCTTAATTGAAATTTGCTAGCGACTTTTGTTGCTATTTTTTTTAGCTGTGACGACATGAGTTAGTGTTGTTTTCGTTATTTTTCCGTTCTTTGATTTTCGATTAGTTTTGTTTGTATCTGTTCTTCTCTCATTCCTTCCGTTTATTTCTTTACACCTTTTCGTTTATAACAGTGTTGCCATTTGTCTTGTTTATTTTTCGCGGTCATCATTACACATTTGTGTAACATTTTCTTTACTTTTTGCTGTATTGTTTATTTGACTTCTGCGAACGTTTTCGGTCATTGTTCTGTATCTTTGTCTTTGTATTTTTGATTGTACTACATTATTGTCATACACAGTCTACATACATATACTTGGTCATGTATTATTATTATTATTGATAAGGTATACTCTTCATATAGAGATTGTTAATAAAATATTATTATATGAGATATTTATACAAGTTCTTTGCTAAAAGACTTGTTGTCCACAAAGATTGAGACAAGGTAAAATATATATGCAAGTTCTTTTAAAAAAAAAAAAGACTTGTGCCCACAATGATTGGGATATAAAGGTAATTTAGTTAATTTTTTCAGGTTTCTGATCTCATTAGACAGAATGTCTACATTGGATTTTTTCATCCAGCAAGGGTTAACCCTTGGTAAGTCTGGTAAAGAATTGGAAGAATATTCATCTGCTCAATTCGCCATGGCATTAAGGTCAGAAGTATTGAAAACAGAAGCTGAACAAAAGAAAGCAGAAGCTGAGAATTTAAGATTGCAGATGCAATCAGATGAAAGAAAATTCCAGATGGAAATGAGAAAACAAGAAAAAGAGGCGGAGGCTGAAGAGAAACGGTTAGAAAGAGAATTTGAAGAGAGAAAACAGCGAAGTAAAGTCGAGCGGAAAAAGATAGAAGCTGAAATTAAAAAAATTGGACAGAGAAGCTGACGAGATAAAACAGAAACTGGAAGCTAAGGAGGGAAAACAGAAGACTGGAAATGAGCTTCTGGATAAAAATAATGCTCTTACTGAGAAGCTTCAACATGAGAATAAAGCTGTTACTGATATGTTAATAGTAATGAATTGTGAAAATCATATGCTGAAGTGTAAAGTGACGGCACTAATGGAAGATAATAAGAAACTTGGTGAATTATCCGTTAAACAATCTCAACTGGAAAAGGAGAGAAATGAGTTAGAAGTTGAATTGAGCTTAATGAAGAACAATCTTCTTTGCAAAGAACAGGCTCTTATTGGTGAGCTAGAGCAAGTCAAAATAGACTATGAGAATGTAAAAGCTCAGGCCGGACAAGACAAGGAGTCTTATAAAAGAACAATTCTGGAACTAAGTAATGAGGTGGATCTTCTGCGAAGTACGGCTATAAAGAAGAGTATGGAATTTCTGGAGGAGATGAAGATGTTTAAGAATAGGAAGGATACTGAGATTCAGTCACTGCAACTGGAGTTAACACAGTTGACAGCAAACAAAGAAAAAGATAAGAAAATTGATGAACTTAGGTCTACTCATCATAGTGCTATGGAAGCACTCAGACTTGAACTTGTTCAAGAGAAAGCTAAGGTTTTAGAAACTACATCTCAAAAGGAAAAGTTGAGTAACGATCTTAGAGATAGAATAGTTAAAGAGAAGACTCTAACTTCACAGTTAGATGACTTAAGGTTAGAGTGCAACAGACTTCATGTTAAAGTCAACGAAAGTGTTCATGAAGTTGTTTCTAGAGAGAAAGCTGTTGCAGAGGTGGAAATTGCAAAACTTCGCAACAGAATTGATGGTTTATTAGATATTGTTTTGGAGAATAGAATGTTATCTACTACCAAGGTGAATAGATTTAGACATAAAGCTGATGATCAATATTCTACAAATGCAAAGAGCCAGCCACATGCACTTGGTGCTCATGGTAATACTAAGCAATATGGGAACAACAATTTTCGTGGCAAATATAGTTTCCCACGGAATTACGATACTGCCTCTAATGGGAGTTGGCGTCAGGCCAACAAAGGCAAATCAAGTTTCGATCACGGTGAGGACTTCAATAAGTGTCATGTTAAGATTCCTCAGGGAAACCGTGCATCGAATTCCCAGATTCCTGATAAGTGCGTAAAAGAAAACAAAACTGTTAGTACCCATCGTACTCAGCTCAGGCAGTATGATGTTAAGCACATTGCCATAGGCAAAAATAACAACAATTTGGCTAGGAAAGATAATCGTGATTATGAACAACACCAAAGGCGTTCATCACGTGGTAATTTCCCTTCAAGTAATTGGAGACAATTTAAAGGTCCTCAGAATTTTGGTTCTAATATTCATGGGAACTTTAATAAAAGTTACCAACCTGATAAAAGTTTTTCTTGCAAACAACAAAATCCATGTTTGTCTTACTTCCCTCAAGAGAGAATAGACTTCTCATTTAATGAGTCTCCAAAATTTCCGATGTCGACTATATTGTCGATGTGGATGGAAGGCATAAAACCTTCCATATAAATATGCTAACAGAGTTTATTGAACGTCCAGACTATTTGCAGCCTATTTTCCAGGCAATGGACGACTCTCCAGTCCAACATGGTCACATCTCATCCCTGTCCGTTATACAGGATGAGGAAACTATTTTTTCTGACGTTAACTTACCTCTTCCTGCGATTCCACTGAATTCAACGGAATCGTGGAGGGACGTTACAATCTCTTCGAACTTGTCTTTTGAGGAGCAACGTCAAGTATCCTCTACGCTACAATCATATCAGGATGTCCTTACCGACATTCCTGGACACACAGATGTCATAGAACATGACATCATACTTACTGATCGTAATCCGATCAGAGTAAGACCATACCCAATACCTATTCATTTTCAAGCACAAGTCGAGAAAGAATTGGATGAAATGATTCAACTGCAAATAATTGAACCATCCACTTCAGCTTATTCTTCGTCGATAGTTATTGTTCGAAAGAAAGACAATAACATACGTCTTTGCGTTGACTATCGCAAATTAAATCAAGTTACGAAGTTCGATGCTGAACCTATGCCATTATTAGATGATCTACTTATTAGACTTTCTAAAGCTAAATTCTTTACTAAACTAGACTTGTCGAAAGGTTATTGGCCAGTCCCACTGACGAAACACGCCAAACCTCTCACTGCTTTTTCGACACATAGGGGTCTGTTTCAATGGAATTTTATGCCTTTCGGGCTTATGAACGCCCCAGCGACTTTCGTGCGCATGATGCGACGAATTCTATCAGATCGTGCAGATGTCATCGCATATTTAGACGACATCTGTCTTTTCAGCGATACTTGGGAAGAACACTATTTGGGTCTAAAGGAATTGCTATCTACTCTACGTGAGCATAGTTTGACTGCAAAACCCTCTAAAGCATTTGTTGGGTTTAGTGAAATTTCCTTCCTAGGTCATCGAGTTGGTCTTTGGAGCCGCGCTGGTGTAATGGCTTCGGCGTTGTACTGGCGACCAGGTGTTCATGGTTCAAACCCGGGCGTCGGCGTTTGAAGAAATGTTTACGGCCGGAAATTTGACTGAATAGCCTGAACGGCTCCTGTGATAAACCCTCTGTGGATGGGAAGGAGCGAAGCTCCTGACCGGGTTGGAAGGAAAGTCCTCAGGTTCCCCAGCCTCGCAATGACATGTCATTGGGCCGAAGGGCTGAAAGCCCAAGTGCCGCTGGTTAAAAAAAAAAAATCGAGTTGGTCATGGTCTGTTGAAGACAGAGGACCAAAACATTTCGAAGATATTAAATATCTCGGTTCCGAAGACAAAAAAGCAAGTGCGTGGTCTCTTGGGATTGATACAATTCTATGGAAGATTCATTGAGAATCTGTCCTCCATTATGGCACCACTTTCATCGTTATTGAAAAAAGGTTCTCCTAATATGGTGCGTTGGTCCCAGGAATGCCAATCTTCATTGGATCAGGTTAAGAATTTGTTCTCATCTCATTCTATCTTAAGACTACCAACGATTGATAAGACTTTTGTTCTTCGTAGTGATGCCTCTTCCACTGGGGTTGGAGCGGCACTAATGCAGGAATATTCAGGAACTCTGCATCCTGTAATGTATATTTCTAGGAAGCTAAATGCGGCAGAAAGGAATTACTCGGTTTTAGACCGTGAATTGTTGGCTATGGTTTGGTCCATTCTTAAGCTACAAAGGTTCCTTCTGGGCGCGCATTTCTTTATGGAAACCGACCAAAAAGCTCTTACGGCTATGCAAAGTAAGGATTTGAAGAGCTCGAGATCTACTCGTTATGCTATTGCTCTTCAGCCTTTCCATTTCACGGTGCGAGCTATCCGTGGTTCGGATAATGTGATGGCGGACATATTGTCTAGATGCCCACATGATTCCATTTAAATCTTGTGTCCTAGATCTCCTGATACACTTTCAGACTTTTGTCTGTCCTTAATATCCTAATATGTTGTAATACAAATGTATTTGGATGATGTTTAGATAATTTAACAAATTTCATTTTGTCCATCCATCAGTGATATGTTGCTAATATAGCATTATAATTCATGACATTTGTATATTGCTATAATTATAGTATTTAGTAATGTTTGATATATGATTGGTATTGCCAGCAACTTAGGTTTCTTTAATGGTACCCCCTTAGTTTGTTTGGCTTAAAGGAAATATTTTCTCCTATGTTGGGAGATGATTTGTATCCTCTTCAGACGCTTTATTTATGCGTCTATTGTACCTGATATTAGGTTCATTCTTTCATGAGCGCATAATTGATAATCGTGCTATCTTGCTCATGAATATATTTGGAAGAAAAAAAAAATGTATCATTTTTTTTAACAGGGGGGGGGGGGGGGGGGGAGTAATATGTTGCTGTCACTTCCAATGGGGTTTCAAACATCGATCTATTGGTCGTATATTTTTTCATCCTAGTTAGGTGAATAATTGGGTCTTTGCTTGCGATGTCAGGTTGATTTGGGGTTATCTCCCTTTTGGGTCATTGTGTTAAGTTAAAAGGTAAAACAGTTCGGGTGTGCCCATGCGCAGGTTTTTTTCTAAGCGCGGGGTAGAGTTAGACTTCCGGCAAGCCGTGAGGTGTCCTGGTTTCTGAAGGGACGAGAGTCCATTGTGTTTTTCGGGAAAATCTTCGAAGTGACTGCGATGGCAGTTTTCCCCAGTGAATCTCTGCGTTGGAATGACAGCAGAGTTCCTTGTTAGGTTCTGTGGATTCGGTTACAGGTAATACCGACTTTTTCCATTATTACGCTTTCGGTGGCAGAACATGTTAGAAGATTACCTAGTCTGTGAACTGCAGCTCACCGATCCTCCCTTTCAGAACTTATA
Organism: Oreohelix idahoensis; assembly: GCA_024509875.1. NCBI lineage: Eukaryota > Metazoa > Mollusca > Gastropoda > Stylommatophora > Oreohelicidae > Oreohelix > Oreohelix idahoensis. The sequence continues at coordinate 55,775 of JAMPIV010008746.1, forward strand.
TTTTGTGCTCGAGGTAGCCATCCAAGACTATTAGTCTTTCTATTGTCCAGAAATCCAGTGACGAAGATATATTGTGGGAACCGCAGATTGGCGGTATTTATGTCTACAATAAGCATTACTGCAGGGTTGATGGTAACCTGCTTATCAGAAGTACACAGCTGACGTCAGAACGAGGACTGTGTTTTCGGCTAATGTACTACAGCCTAATACAGTGCAATTGGCGGGGAATGCCAAGTTGCACCTATGTGTCAAAGTGATTAAGGTATCTGACGCGTTTAGTCAGTGATACCAGGGCGACGCCACGAACTGTCATTATTGAAGAACATTGTATTGACCATGCACGAATATTCAAATGTTTACCAGCTTGTTGAATGCCTAATGTATACCTATCGATTTCCGGTCAGCATGACCTTGTTACACTGACTGTTCCTGTTGATACCATGTGTGTTCTCGTCAATAAATGTTTTGAAACGTGCCTGCAGTGTCCAAGCATCCTTGACTACTGCATGTGAGTGTATGGGTTGCAGGGTCTACATATATACGAGCCTAAACACATTCGCGCCTTCATTCGCACCCACACTCAGTTCATCATACGCTCGCACTACACACCTAACAACACGTATACTGTCTTGGGCCAGTGATCACCTCAACAAGAGAAAAAGACAGTTACAGGTGTCTAAAACCAGCCGGTCTCAACACTTTCCACACCTTTGTCTGAGGTCACCCTTTCCTCTCTTGCTTTATTTGGACTCTTTCCACTCTTATCCTATTCTTCTATTTTTATGCCATCCTCCATAATATGTATGGATGTACACGTTTTCTAATTTGTCTTGATTTTTTATTTCATATTCATTTATCTCCTACTTATTCTGTCCTCTTCTATTTCCAGTCCCCACTTTTATTATATTTGGGTAGTTTTTTGTTCAGTTTCGTTTTTTAGTTTTTAGTTTCTTAGTATGTATTGTGTACATCCGGGGTCAGAAGTCACTTCCTTTTCAGCCATGCTTCGCCTTCAGGGAAGTACCTAGGTTTCATTTATATTTATTTTTTTTTATTTTTATATTTCTTTAAGTTCTTATGTCTCCTATCTAGCCTTCACTTTCTTTCTTTTCCTGACGAAGGCCTTGTGGCCGTAACGTAGACTACTTTCTTTGTCTTTTGTCCTCGTAAGACGAATCACCTTTTTTCGATTTTTTTCAAACCCACCCATTTTACTTAAACGATTATTATTTAGTCTGCACTAGTTATCTAAATTACATTTGATTACATTTTTTTAAGTATTAAAGAAAAAATGGGGTTGGGGGAAATAAGAGATTTGTGACATTACATAAGAGGGAGCTTCAGAGTTTTTGTAACGAAATGTTACAAAGAAGGGGCGAGGTGGGGGTTAAAAATGGCAAAAATTGCATGACGCATATATAGAAGACCCCTAACTACACAAACTGGGAACCACTGTTAACACCACACAGATGTGAATAAATAAACAACAAGAGCCTGCTAAAACAAGACATTTATCATCAATTAGCAGACGTACAAGATTCTCACTTGGAAGACAAACATGTGTTAAAATTACAGCTAGATTATCAGTACACTAAAGATAACAGTCAGAGTCCTGATAATTTAAGTGTCTTAAAAAATGTTTGTCGCAGTATTTGTTCTGTTATTACCAAACTACGGTTCATAGTTGTTCAGCTATCTCGTGGAAGTTACAGCTCAGAAATACAGCGTGTCCGGCAGAATCACTACCAATAACAAATGTCAATATTTCCTCATCCATGTAAGTTAGAATTATTTTTTTACGGTTACCTCGTATAGAAACAATCACATTTTTAGGAGCAGTGAGATAATTGATAAATTGTCCAATAATGTGCAGATAACGCATACGTGATGACGTGTGTAGTGAAAATGGCGGAGTTCACGGTGCAGCAGAAAGTGCAATGCTGTTATTGGCTTGCGGAATTAAAGTTTCCCATTGTTGTGCAAAGGAGATTCAGGCAGGAATATGGACAGAAACCTCCAGAGCGACATACCATAGTGAAATGGCACAAGCAACTGTTGGAAACAGGTTCTTTGTTGAGAAAGAAGGGAAGCGGCAATGAAGCGTTGTCTCCAGATAGAGTTGAAGCAGTTAGCAAAGCTTTTCAACGTAGCCCGTGGAAATCCATTCGACGGGCAAGTGGAGAATTTTGTATTCCAAAATCGACTGTTCACGACATTGTGCACAAAAGATTGCGGCTTAGAGCCTACAAGATCCAGCTAGTGCAGAAGTTACAGCCAAATGATAAACCCAGACGGGCCGAGTTCGCAAATGCAATGCTATGTCACCTCGATGATGACAATGAATTTCTCAATCGCGTGGTATTCGCCGAAGCCACAGTCAGAGGAGCTGCAAAATTTTGCAGTTCCTAGGATACCAGAAGGATTCATATTCCAGCAAGATGGAGCACCTCCACACTATGCCAATGAAGTAAGAAACTACCTTCATCAACAATTTCCAGACATATGGATTGGAAGATTAGGTCCCATTGATTGGCCACCAAGGTCACCAAATTTGACCCCCTTAGATTTCTTTCTATGGGGATACGTAAAAAGCTTTGTCTATCAAACTCCGGTGCAGGGACTGGATAATCTTCGGTAGCGAATAATTGATGCTTGTGCATCCGTCACACCTCAGATGCTGCAAAACACGTGGAGAGAGATAGAAAACTGTCTTGACATTCTTCGAGCCACTTAAGGCGCTCATGTGAAACTTGGTGGAGATCTACTGAAACTTGGTGAGTTGCTACTAAAACTTAATGAGTTTACCTAACAGAAAATCAAAATCCGGTCGGTCTGCTATTATTAGTATAAGAAATATTGACATTTGTTATTGGTAGTGATTCTGCCGGACACACTGTATAGAATGGAACAGTCTAAGCAATAAATAGCATTCATAAACATCGGCCAGCATACCTTTTCACTCAAGTAAAATGACTAGGCGAACGAAAGTAGTTATGGGGGAAATCTAAGAAAAAGCAATTATTTTTTAAATGGCTCACGTTGCGAATCAAGAAGTCTTTGTGTGTGACAATACGGGTAAAAACAGTACAGAGAAATGCATAAAAATAATTTTAAAAAATGAAGAAAAATTGAAGTTAGATCACCGGTGTTATTCTGGTCCGCTTCCTGCATATGGCGGAAAGGAATTAACATCGACAATCTTCATCTGAGTGTCATGTATGTAGATTTATTTTTATGCATTTGGATATGTTTTCAATTTCTGTTGTATATTATTTTTTTAAGTCTTGCCCTTGACGAAGACCTCGTGGTCGTAACGAGAGCCATATTTTGTCAATTGTCTTTGTAAGACTTCCCCTGTAACTTTATTTGTTCTCTTACATTTTATATAGTCCTAGTATAGTCCTCTTATTGTCTTATTTACCACTCAAATAAGACAATTCACACTGTAATACTAAACATTTCGAATCGAGTCATGGACAAAGACCATTGAAACTTGCTGTCAATGACAATGCAGCTATCATAATAATAATAATAATAATAAGGGTAGCTGAAAGCTAATGAGTTATGGTTTTGCCGCAGAATGTTCAGGATCATATGGTGAAAAGATGGAAAAAAGAAGGGATGTTTTCGAACATTCCGAATTCGAAATTCATAGGAATCCGAACGGTTTAACTAATCCGAAACCCGATGAATATTTTGTTAAATTTCTAATGGATTTCAGAATTATGAATAATTTATTCCCAATTTTTTAAAAAAATGCATTTTTATTTGTTTATATCCGCTTAAAACAACAAGCATCCGCTGATACGAATAGCCGAGAGTGCACTAGGTGGCTTGTGCAATGACTTCGTATTTTTTGCGCCGTTTGCCGAATTTTGATGTCAGTAGATTAGCACTATTGTTAGATCAAAGTTTCGTTGGCGCGTTTTGTTAAATTGTGTAAACATGACAGGTAGGTGGATCTATCAAGTGCTTTGAACTAATACCTGTGCAGTAACAGCGCCAGGAACAACGCGGGACAAACGAGCATTGCCTGGGAATTTTATGACTTAAAAGTTGGGGAAGACCGCACATGTCAACTGACTTTTAGTAAAAGCGATATTTCGCGTGGCAAACTAACTGATCTTAGATTATCAACATCACCACAAGTAGTAACGCATTTACGTTCGATGCATAGCCCAGAAATGGCTCGAACTCAAAGTGCACCGTGTATGTTCCTGGGGTCTTGTCGTGAATTATTCTAATCCCCATATATAAATTAAAACGTAAATGCAAAGCCTAACAAATAAATTTAATAAAAGAAAAGAGAAATGGTAAAAGAAACAGTGCTGTCACAATGACTGTACGCAAAATCCCCTTGTGTTCTCATTCGTCTGCAAATTGTAACGCTTTCACGTTGATAGTAAAAGCCTACTGTATTATTACCCGCTTTCTTCAATGAAACGTGTACTGTATTTTTTGGAACAACCTTGAGATACGCAAGCTGATCAATGACCTAAATTTAATATTTCATTTATTCCATTTTATACACGGCGTAACTAAAAGACAGATAAAGCAGGAGAGAGAGAGAGGGCGAATGAAGGCAGGAAGCATGCAATACTAAACACGCGTCGCGCGATACACAATTGCTGCCATCACGCGTGTAAGGCCACATGCACTAACTTTTTTCAGACGGACAGTGATAAAAACACTAACCTTCCCAGAGTTAGGTTTTAAAAAAAACCTGGAAAACGCTTATTAGGAAAGATAACATTAGATGGATTTACGTTTGAAAACATGACAGTACCCAGACACCACATGGGGATGGAAGTGAACAGGAGGTGGTAGAAAATGCACATTTTGAACGCAGCCACCTAGCTCCCTTAGATTGAGATATTTGGATTCGAATATGTTAAGTGTTACGCAAATAGTCCAGGAATTAATAAATTATAACCAAAATAAAATAGTGGGGGTGCCTGACAGCATGAAATCATTTCTGCTCATAAAATTTTTTTAATAACGTGTTTGAAAAAACATTACGTTACGGAAATAGCCTACCATGTTAACTCCTATTTGATTGGAGCGCAACAAATATAAGACTAAACACGATTGGTCGGGCTATAAATACTATCTTGTGTTGTTATGGGAAACGAATAGAAGGGGTACTTTTTTTGAAAAGATGTGTAGACATGGTTTCATTGGTTAGAGCTGCGAATATACTCAATTCAGAGCGTCTGTTCATTGCCACATCTTGTAATAAACCTACTAAGAAGCAGTGCGTTGAGCACCAGTGTATATTTTATTAGACAAACATAAAGGTATGTTTTCAGGCACTCGTAAGAAATAAAGAAGTAGAACACTTGGACAACAGAAAAACAACAGACGTGAGTGGCTTACCCAGGGTTCGAACCCCGTACCTTCCGTACGACAACTCCGCCTAGCTATCAAGCGAATCACACTGACCCCACGGCCAGCTAGGCATCCCCAAAAAAAGATGCTTTGCTGGCTATTTATCAGTACGAAACACACAAGATAACACCGGAAGTATACAGTGGGCAACTCAGCCCTTAAATGACGCAATCACTTCTGTTGTTCTCCTATTAACAGTATGTGTCAGTCCAAACAAGACAAAGACCTTGATACTGGGTCCAGTAAATAGTAGAAGACTTAAGGACATTAGTATAGAACAGAGGGTAGGTTTCTGGTATTGTATAAACATAAATAACACATAAGGAAGGGAAACCCGAGGCCTGTAAACAGTAAATTAATATTAGACAAACATAAAGGTATGTTTTCAGGCACTCGTAAGAAATAAAGAAGTAGAACACTTGGACAACAGAAAAACAACAGACGTGAGTGGCTTACCCAGGGTTCGAACCCCGTACCTTCCGTACGACAACTCCGCCTAGCTATCAAGCGAATCACACTGACCCCACGGCCAGCTAGGCATCCCCCCAAAAAAATGCTTTATATTTTATATAAAATAAAGCCTGGGACATCGGCAGATCGGAGTTGTGCTATATTCATTGCCAGTCAACGAAACTGTTTATTATTTCTATGAATTGTGGTAAGCTTGAAATATTCAATATCTTTTAATGAAAATTGAATGTAAATTGTTAATTTATGCCTGTATATATGTGTAGTTCAGTAGCGAACATGATGTAAAGCCCATAGTGCTCCAGCCTGAACAGAGGGTGTCGGAGGAAAGTAAAACTGCATGGAATGGCCAAACAGTACACTGACACCTAGATTATTGACTAGAAAGAAATAATGCTGGAATTGCAGAGGCGTAGTAACCATTAGGGAGGGAAATACTGGTATAAAGTATTTCAGATGAAGCTGACAGTTGGCCTAACGCTCTGAACTCAATGTTTGTGATGTATTGTGCTCAGTGTAGAAATACAGTATAAATAGTTCTGAAGTAGGAGGTACAACCTTCTTCTTTCAGGGACCGTGGTCTTAAAGTTATTGAGCAGCACCTGGTCAGAGCTTTGCTGAAGCCAGAGGTGGACAGCATACTCCTTGGTCCATATAGCAACCAGTGGGGTGGCTCCAGAACTCATTAAAGTAATCGAGCAGAGGAGGCTTTTACTGCAGTCATCACGAAAGATAAGAGAGTGTGGCCATGGAGCTCAACATTATGTACCCCCATCTTAAAATGACAGTGTAAAATAAAATTAAGAGGGGAATTTAATTGTTTTAATATCAGGAACTGAGAACATCTCCAATACTAGTTCCAATAAAGACAAACTATTGAAGTCATGATGACAAATACCAACAGAGCTTGAACAAAACAAAACCAGTATTACCTCATATTACTACTACACAACTGACACACATAGGATACTATTAAAAATATATGTCACTACAAGATTCATATTGATAAATTCTGTACATATAACTTGTAATTAAAATTGATTGTGATTCCTGGTTCCCTTTGTATTTGAATCAGGACACATATACATTCATGACAGCACTGAATACATATTGTTATTTGAAAAGTTATCAGTGACTCCTTTAAGATATCCTCGTAGAGTGTTTTATGTATGTGAGTGTCACAGTGTTGTCAAGTGTGGTGGAATAAATTAAATTGTTTATCTGTCTGTTGTTGTTATGACTTACACTTCATCATACACATACCCTAGACATATAACGTAGTCATCACACTATTCCAGAATAATTCTGACTGAGGTATACATATGTGGCAGCAAGTAAGGTTATCTATAATACACTACTCTTATTAGATATAGATACCTTCACAGCTGATCTCAGTCAGTACACTAAGTCCCCTATAAATATTTATAACATCCCACTTTACCACATATATTGGGGTCTCGCTCTCGGGATTTTGAATCTTTCCCTATTACAAATATTGGGGGTAATTCACTTCAGGGAATAATAAGAATTAAAAGGTATCCTTGGGTGAAAATAAATAAGGTTGAGCTCACAGTGCCTGTGTTGTCCTAAGTTAATTAGTCATAGAAAAAATTGTTTAGTTACATATTTTAGACATTTATCTGTTAGACAATGGCCGACCTGGCAAAATTTCGATCTGCTGCTGTACAGACTGCGAAAGAGTTAGGAATGGACGGGCAAATTATGATTTCTTATGTCACGGCTGAATGTGACAAATATATTGAACGGGAAGAAAGAAGATTAGAAAAAGAGGCCGAAAGAAAATTAGAATCTGAAAGATTGGCCGAAGATAAGAGAATAGAAGCTGAAAAAGAGATTAAGAGGTTGCAGATTGAGGCTGACAAAGAGGCTAAAGCATTGGAAGCCGAGGAAAGAAGACAGGCTGCAGAAAGAGAAGAGAAGAAATTAGCTGCAGAAAGAGAAGAGAAGAAATTAGCTGCAGAAAGGGAAGCAGAAGAAAGAAGATTGACTGCAGAGAGGGAAGCAGAAAAGGAGGAGAAGAGATTACAAAGGGAACATGAGTTACGACTAAGGGAGTTTGAGTTTCAAGGCCATGCTCCTGAAAATGGTGCCAGTCCCTTTGCCTCTGATGCCACTGCTAGCCAAGGAGCCTCAACCTCAGCTATGAATTTTCATTTAGATCATTTTGTTGAGAAAGACGATATAGAGAGCTATCTAAATAGGTACCAACTATTAGCTACCACATATGGGTTAGAGAGAGAAAGGTGGAGCTTAAAGTTATCTCAAGGACTTCGTGGGGCAGCTTATGAAGTTTTTGCAAAAATGAGCAGAAGTGATCAGGAAAATTATGACATGCTAAAGCAGGCTCTTTTGTTAAGATATGAAAAGAATGCAGAATTTTATAGGAAAAAATTTAGGAATGCTAAACTACTGTCAGGTGAAACCTATCACCAGTTCTCTGCACGAATAGAGACATACTTGGAGAAATGGACTTCTCTGGGGAAAACCCAAGATCTTAAGGAAATGGTCCTTATAGAGCAACTAAGAGAGTCCATGGCTCCAGACCTGAGAAAGTTTCTCATGGAACAAGGTGCAGAGAGGCTGGGTGAGTTGCTAAATGTTGCTGAAAGGTATCAAGCAGCTCAAGCAGAGGTAACAGGTAATAAAAAGAAACAAGTGGATAACTTTAGGGCACCACAGAACTTTAATAAATTTGATCCTAGGGATCAAAACAAAGGTAAGCACCAGTTTGATAGGCCACGGTATGAAAATAAAAATAAAACCCCACAATTCGATGAAAGGAAATATGATGAAAGAAAATCTTTCAACCAAGGAAAAAGGTGGTGTAAAAATTGTCAGATGGACAATCATGACACTGACCGTTGCAGAAGGAAACCTGTGTATATGGCCACCCTTCAGGTCAGGTCGACCTCAAGACAGGAGGAGGATATTATGTTGAATACCACTCCAGAAGAGATGAGGAAGGCACAGGCTGGGGATAAAACACTCAAGCCTTGTTTCAGAAAATTGTCAACTTGTCATACAACTCCAGGCAAGGGAGATTTTTACATGAAAAACAAGTTGATGTATAGGAAGACTGGAGCTAGATCCAAAGGTCAGGGACAGCTGGTACTTCCTAAAAGATATAGGACAGACTTAATAAGGAGCCTACATGTGAAACCAGATGGGGACCATGAGAAAATAGGTACCATCATTCAAAAGGTGGCTCACAATTATTATTGGCCCAAAGCAAGATGGGACATTGAGAATTTTGTAGAAAGGTGTAGCATAGCACATGAGGGAACACCCACAAGTGGGAACATTGATCAGGAACTGGACACGCCACGGGGCAAAATTAGGCCTGATAATAAAAAGAAAAATAGATTTGATAAAGTGGACCAAATGGAATGGGAAGCCCCTTTTCACGGACAAGCTTCACTTAACTGTTTTACAATGGCCACTATGCGGAGAGTGCAAAAAGATGTCTTACCCCAGGATAAGCCGAAAATCCCTCAATCGGACTTAAACAAACTGGAGGAAGAGGATGTAGAGAGGAAATCTCTCATCAAGAATTTTAAGTGGGGAGAAAGCCCCAAAAGAAAAATTGGTAGCGGTCGTTTTGTGCATGATAATTCTGGGAAGAAAAATCATCACTATAGAGCTTCGAGTGGAAGAGACCATACCGGTGCATGGACAAATAGGTCCACAAAATTAAAGGTCCATATGTAGCTTTGTTAAGAACGTGGACTGATGAAAAGGCAGAGGAAAACATTACATCTTCATACCAATATGTGAATGAGCTGACCACTCGTTTAAAAACTGGCTGGAAACTTGCCAATGAAAATTTGAAACAAGCCAGGAAGAAACATGCTGCCTATTATAACAGGAAGGCGAAAGACAAAGATTTGGCTGTGGGAGAGAAAGTACTGCTTCTTTTGCCCGGGAGTCAGAATAAGTTACAAATTGGATGGCAGGGTCCATATACAGTTCTAGAGAAGGTGTCTAGAACAAATTATAAGATAGATAAGAAGGGGAAAGAAAAAATCTATCATGTGAATCTCCTGAAGAAATATTTGGAAAGAGAACATCAGGAAGAGACACACTTGTTGACCTTGTCCATCGCCATGGAGATGAAAAAGGAACCACTTTCATCATTTGAATATCCATTACACCCCTGTGAGACAGCAGCACAGGTGAAAATCAGTACACATTTAACGAAAACTCAGAAAGAGAGAGTGCAACAGGTTCTAAATAATCATGCAGAGGTGTTAACAGACCGACCAGGGCATACAAACCTATTGGAATATGATATGAAACTGATAGACCCCTCACCTGTCTGTATGAAACCATATTCGATTCCGTTTGCTAAGGAGAAAGCTTTGAAGGAAGAGATAGACTATCTGTTGAAGGAAGGAATTATTTCGCACAGTGAATCTTCGTATAGTTCCGGTGTTGTACTCTTAAGGAAGCCCTCTGGAGAACATAGACTCTGTATAGATTACAGGAGACTGAATGCTATTACAGAAGGACAGGTGGATCCATTGCCGGATACAAATCAGCTGTTTGCCAGACTAAATAAAGCTAAATATTTCTCAAAAGTGGATCTGAGTAAAGGATACTATCAGATTCCAGTAAAGCCTGAGGTTAGACCATACCTAGCTTTTAGTACCTCAGAAGGACACTATGAGTTTAATAGATTGCCATTTGGATTGAAGAATGCGCCTAGTGTCTTCTCTAGAATGATGAGAAAATTATTGGACCCTCTGAATAATCCATGTATAACAAATTTTATGGATGATATCCTTATAGCAACAGAAACATTTGAGGAACACATTGACTCTCTGAACATGCTGTTTAATCGACTTAGGGAAGCAAATTTAACAGCCCGACCAACCAAATGTTGCGTTGGATGTAAAGAATTGGAATTTTTGGGACACACAGTTTATCAGGGAAACATGACCCCTGACCCAAAGAATTTAGAGAAACTAAAGAAAGCCCCGAGACCACAAACCAAGAAGGACGTGAGATCCTTTGTCTCATTATGTGGTTTCTACCAGAAGTATATCAAAAACTTTAATTCCATATGTGCACCGTTAACTGATTTGACACGTAAAGGACATCCAGATCGCATTACATGGACACCACAATGTGAAATGGCTTACCAAGAATTGAAGGAAAAGCTCACAAGTAAACCTATTTTGAAATTACCTGACTTAAGTCAAGAATTCATAGTAAGGACGGATGCCAGTAATATTGGGTTAGGTGCAACTCTACTACAGAAATCAGATGCATTGGATGGGGAATTAAGCCCAGTGGCATATGCTAGCAGAAAGTTGAATAAAGCTGAAATCAACTACTCAACTAGCGAAAAAGAATGTCTTGCAGTAATATGGGCAATAAAGAAATTCAATATTTATCTGTATGGGAAGGCATTTAAGTTGCAAACGGATCACAAACCTTTATCGTTTCTAGCACAGGCTAGGCATGAGAACTCTAGGTTACTCCGATGGTCCTTACTTTTGGCTCCATATAATTTTAGCATTGAGTATATATCTGGAAAAACAAATTTGGGAGCGGATTTTTTAAGCCGCCATCCGTGTGATGAGAATCACCGTAAACCCCAGAAATAATAATAAATTTCTCTATGTGTATATAGAATAAAGGACTGACATATAATGTCTGTTTTAAGAGGGGAGATGTCGTGAATTATTCTAATCCCCATATATAAATTAAAACGTAAATGCAAAGCCTAACAAATAAATTTAATAAAAGAAAAGAGAAATGGTAAAGAACAGTGCTGTCACAATGACTGTACTCGAAATCCCCCTTGTTTTCTACTTCGTCTGCAAATTGTAACGCTTTCACGTTGATAGCAAAAGCCTACTGTATTATTACCCGCTTTCTTCAATGAAACGTGTACTGTATTTCTTGGAACAACCTTGAGATACGCAAGCTGATCAATGACCTAAATTTAATATTTCATTCATTCCATTTTATACACGGCGTAACTAAAAGACAGATAAAGCAGGAGAGAGAGAGAGAGGGCGAATGAAGGCAGGAAGCATGCAATACTAAACACGCGTCGCGCGATACACAATTGCTGCCATCACGCGTGTAAGGCCACATGCACTAACTTTTTTTCAGACGGACAGTGATAAAAACACTAACCTTCCCAGAGTTAGGTTTTAAAAAAACCTGGAAAACGCTTATTAGGAAAGATAACATTAGATGGATTTACGTTTGAAAACATGACAGTACCCAGACACCACATGGGGATGGAAGTGAACAGGAGGTGGTAGAAAATGCACATTTTGAACGCAGCCACCTAGCTCCCTTAGATTGAGATATTTGGGTTCCTTAGGGCTTGCTGACACCGAATATGTTAAGTGTTACGCAAATAGTCCAGGAATTAATAAATTATAACCAAAATAAAATAGTGGGGGTGCCTGACAGCATGAAATCATTTCTGCTCATAAAATTTTTTTTATAACGTGTTTGAAAAAACATTACGTTACGGAAATAGCCTACCATGTTAACTCCTATTTGATTGGAGCGCAACAAATATAAGACTAAACACGATTGGTCGGGCTATAAATACTATCTTGTGTTGTTATGGGAAACGAATAGAAGGGGTACTTTTTTGAAAAGATGTGTAGACATGGTTTCATTGGTTAGAGCTGCGAATATACTCAATTCAGAGCGTCTGTTCATTGCCACATCTTGTAATAAACCTACTAAGAAGCAGTGCGTTGAGCACCAGTGTATATTTTATATAAAATAAAGCCTGGGACATCGGCAGATCGGAGTTGTGCTATATTCATTGCCAGTCAACGAAACTGTTTATTATTTCTATGAATTGTGGTAAGCTTGAAATATTCAATATCTTTTAATGAAAATTGAATGTAAATTGTTAATTTATGCCTGTATATATGTGTAGTTCAGTAGCGAACATGATGTAAAGCCTATAGTGCTCCAGCCTGAACAGAGGGTGTCGGAGGAAAGTAAAACTGCATGGAATGGCCAAACAGTACACTGACACCTAGATTATTGACTAGAAAGAAATAATGCTGGAATTGCAGAGGCGTAGTAACCATTAGGGAGGGAAATACTGGTATAAAGTATTTCAGATGAAGCTGACAGTTGGCCTAACGCTCTGAACTCAATGTTTGTGATGTATTGTGCTCAGTGTAGAAATAGAGTATAAATAGTTCTGAAGTAGGAGGTACAACCTTCTTGTTTCAGGGACCGTGGTCTTAAAGTTATTGAGCAGCACCTGGTCAGAGCTTTGCTGAAGCCAGAGGTGGACAGCATACTCCTTGGTCCATATAGCAACCAGTGGGGTGGCTCCAGAACTCATTAAAGTAATCGAGCAGAGGAGTCTTTTACTGCAGTCATCACGAAAGATAAGAGAGTGTGGCCATGGAGCTCAACATTATGTACCCCCATCTTAAAATGACAGTGTAAAATAAAATTAAGAGGGAAATTTAATTGTTTTAATATCAGGAACTGAGAACATCTCCAATACTAGTTCCAATAAAGACAAACTATTGAAGTCATGATGACAAATACCAACAGAGCTTGAACAAAACAAAACCAGTATTACCTCATATTACTACTACACAACTGACACACATAGGATACTATTAAAAATATATGTCACTACAAGATTCATATTGATAAATTCTGTACATATAACTTGTAATTAAAATTGATTGTGATTCCTGGTTCCCTTTGTATTTGAATCAGGACACATATACATTCATGACAGCACTGAATACATATTGTTATTTGAAAAGTTATCAGTGACTCCTTTAAGATATCCTCGTAGAGTGTTTTATGTATGTGAGTGTCACAGTGTTGTCAAGTGTGGTGGAATAAATTAAATTGTTTATCTGTCTGTTGTTGTTATGACTTACACTTCATCATACATATACCCTAGACATATAACGTAGTCATCACACTATTCCAGAATAATTCTGACTGAGGTATACATATGTGGCAGCAAGTAAGGTTATCTATAATACACTACTCTTATTAGATATAGATACCTTCACAGCTGATCTCAGTCGGTACACTAAGTCCCCTATAAATATTTATAACATCCCACTTTACCACAGGTCTCTCAATAGAAAAGGAAAGAATATGCCTACTGCACCACCAAGCATGTCGTATAAGGCAACTAATACACAATTTAGCACGAGGCTGGTAAAACTAATTCCCACAGAAACCACTGTTACAAGAAGATGTAACAATTGTATGCAGGCTCCCCGCGGGCCAGCTGTAATGGTAGGGCTTCATGCTTCATCACGAGCGCAACGGAAAATGATGATGATAAAAGTGATAAAAGTAACAGAGATGATACGGAAGATAACAGCAAATAATTCTCCTCACATTTTACAATTCCACAACACGCAATCAAATAATTAAAGTTTATATATATATATATATATATATATATATATATATATATATATATATATATATATATATATATATATATATATATATATATATATATATATATATATATATATATATATATATATATATATATATATATATCTCAGTATGATAAGTAATATTATTCATCATGTTTGATATTTTCTGTTATAACACTTATCAAATCAGTTTCCTAATCCAACAATAGTAGCTTCAACATTCGCCAGAAGCGGATCTCCCTCGACTACTAGACATCCCTAGATAATATAATAAGTTGACTAACTACAGTGGACTAGACGTTGCTCACGTACAAAACTACCAGACGTAATATGACATGTCTGTGGCATATATAAAGAAGTCACGAGAAACAATGAGATCTGAGCTACCTTTGGAACGGCATTAACGAAGGGATGTATTGATAAACAAAGAAAAATTTGACTTGGACACTTTGTGAGGATGATGTTGACTTGGAAAATTTGTGAGGATGATGTTGACTTGGGTGCTTTGTAAGGATGATGTTGAATTTGACACTTTGTGAGGATGATGTTGACTTGGACACTTTGTGAGGATGAATCTCGACCAACTAGCAGCACAGACAACAACATAAGAACTGAAGCTATAAGAAATAGAGAACGAGGAGTTTCTAACAGGTAAAGGCACCACAACAAGACTGCAGACAAGGGTTCATAGCATGCACTAGAATAGAATCCAGTCTGGAAACAATTAGCTTTGCTTCATGGCATAAGCAGTTGAGAAATGAAGAATAATGCATCTTGAAATAGGACACTCAACAACTCGACATGGAAAGTCATTGGACACATCAGAAAAGAAGGATCCTGATAGGACATTTTGAACGCGAACCTTTTGAGTTGAGAAAAAAGATAAAGAACATAGATCATCAAAAGTGGGAACTTTGATTTCACATGCCATTAAATACCACACTTAATGATGATGATTAAATTAACTTAGCCATTGGAAATTAATCAACTGATACATGATCATTCCGGGGATGATGATGCCATTGTGTATACAGATGGGCCTGTGATCCGTGGTGAGAAATCCGATTGGGCTTCTCTGCTCGGGTGCAGGGCAGAATCGTCGCCGAACATAACGGGGCTTACAAGATAACAACTTCCAGCATGAGAATGGAGGTCGAAGCTGTTACTGCAGCCTTAAGGTGGATAACTGAAACTTCATTAACAAGGCTATCATTGTGTCAGACTCTCAAGTCCATGCTTCGGAAGGTTCAAAGTGGTTGGTTGCGGCATGAATGGAAAACATTCATAGAAGCTTCCAGTCTACAAGAGCTGGTGTGGATATACTGTCCTGGTCATGCTGGGGTATGTGGTAATGAAAGAGCTGACAGACTAGCATCAAGAGCACCCATAGTGGGGACACTGGATTTGTATAAGGGAGATATACTGAGAACAATTACTGATCGCCTGTTAGAGAATGACACTGCAATAAATGAATCATCAAGGTTAAGACTGTTGGAATTTGGCATCAAACGTAAGGCTAGTAGAGATGGACGTAAGAGGATGTATCCGTCATGTTTACAACCAGCGAGCTACAGGAACAGGTAGAATTTACACTCTTCGACATATACTGATGGAGACTGAGCACCTATGGGTTTGCCCGGAGTGCAATGATGTCAATTCTGTATAACAATAACAACTTAGCCATTCATAAGTGGACGTAGTCTAGACTTTTTGCCTGTTATAATTGCCGAGAAATGATGTAGTTGAATAAATTGCCATGTGAAAATTAAGCATCATTTGGTCATATACAAAATTATGGAGTATAAATGTCCTTTTTGAGAATCGTGAGGTGAAATGATATGAGTTTTGATGTAAATCTACTCTTCTTGAAAGGAAGGAAACAAAATGAGATATTAGAAAAATGGACAATACGACAAGAACCATGCAAACAATAAAACTAGATTGAAGCCCTTTTTTTCCCGAGATTCTGCCACTGTAAGAACGAGGAGTTATCCTCGTTACTGCTCTGACAGTCTTCTTTTGTCGTGGATGATTGCATTGGAAGTAGATGTGAGATTTTACCCGGAGCTCTGGTCACAGAGTACCGGGGCTTCCCCCTGGAGCGGAGGTTATAACATGAACACGAGCACACTGAAATTAGGTCATTATACTCGGGTGTTTCCTGGGCACCCGAAACCACACTTCCGTTGGCTGTAATGACGTCACCTTCTAACCTGACAGCGCCCCTAGCGGCAGCGGCTGCTTCACACTGCTCCCTTTTCTCGTCTACTGTGTTCATTGTCAGGAATCGTAGGATGAGAAGATTCATGGCGGCCGATATAACTGTCAAACCGAAGAGAATAAAGATCAGACAGAAAGTTACATACTCAGGATGCTGATTTAACATATCGTTTTTCTGTAGCGCTACAAAATCCCCGAACCCAATGGTCGTTAGAGTCACGAAGCAGTAGTAAAAAGCGTCGATATAAGGCCATCTTTCAAAGTGAGCAAAAATGGCCGCACCGCAGGCGAGCACTAGCGTGGACAAATTGAGAGTGATAAGGATGAGGTTTGTCTCCGAAACTTCCGTACTCTTCATCCTGAAACACTTGCGGATATTCTTGACGAGAAATGTGACGAATGTATTGAGACGTTCTCCAACACTCTGAAACATGACGATGCAAAGTGGGATGCCGGACAGAGAGTAGAACATGCAGAAGATCTTTCCTCCAACAGTCTGTGGTGTGCTGTGGCCGTAACCTGGGGAAAAGAAGAAGAATTTAAGAAAAATAGAAATATTCGTTACTTTTTTCCAATAATAGCAAAACAGAATTGTTTAATATGTCCAACATGGGTAAAAAACAAATCTCAGCTGCTGTTTCCACCATGGGGGGAGAGGGGGGGGGGGGAAACATAAATCTCAGCTGCTGTTTCCACTATGGGGGGAGGGGGAACATAAATCTCAGCTGCTGTTTCCACTGTAGGGGGAGGGGGGGACATAAATCTCAGCTGCTGTTTCCACCTTGGGGGGAGGGGAGGGAGGCAAAACACAAATCTCAGCTGCTGTATCCACCATCAACTGATTTTATCATGTGAGGAATGGAGCTGGTCACACCATCTCATAAAACTGGAGCTTGTATTGGGAAGTCTATAACATTTCACTCCCCTTAGACAAAATCTGCTAGGGGAGGGAGAGTGGCTAACCTTTTTTTTTAAACTAACATAGCAGAAAACTAATTATCTCAGCTACCAACACCACAAAATGAAATAAAACGAGAGAGACACACACAAACATCTCCAGCTAAGAACCTTACATAAACTTAACAACTGAAGGAAGACCAGTTTCTTGACGTTACAAAATGTAGTAAAAAGCAGAGAATAAATTGACATAGAATAAACGTGTTATCATTAATGAGCAATTCGTCGCATCTTTTATAGAATATATAATTTTTTTTTCTGCTTGTATAGTGCCTTTGGTAACATCAATAAAAGGTATTCCTGTAGCAGATACGGCAGTAAGGAGTAAAGTATTACAGACTTCGCTATGCTAGATCCAGAATCGAGAGGTGGGTTGAAACGTTCCCTTCCTTGCTACCTTTTCCTTCCCTAACTCATGAGCACAGTCAAGTACCCATTTAAAGCTGGGTGGAGTGGAGCGTGCTGATACCGTGAATCATACCCGGCACCTCTGCTGCGAAAGACCAGCGCTCTAACCACTCTGCAAATCGGACGCTCAATAACAATAAAACTGGTCCCTAAAACTGGTTTCTCCTCTACTTGGTTTATTATTTTAATTCATGAATGAATATTACATTTTTAAAATAGAACTGTCGAGTGACATTTATCTATAAATAAAATATACATTACTAAAGTGTAAACACCTAATGTAAATCTCACAAACATACTAGACTCTATTTAAAAAAAAAAAAAAAAAAAAAAAAAAAAAAAAAAAAAAATCTCTGACCTAATTGTTTGAAGAAATTCATTGATTTATACTGCACATTATGGTTTACCATCCAAAGCCCACCATTTCAGATACGAAACACAATCTATATTAACAGTTCATTAGTTGCCTTACTTAAAACCCCTTATTTTAATGGAGTTATTTCCGCCCTATTTGACATTATTTTAGTTATTATTAAAAATCGGCCGAGTCAGTGAACGTCACAATTTAGTTAGAAAAGTTAAATTGTACAAAGAAAGGAACTGCTTGTAAAGCTTCAGCTGCGTTTGATGAGTGAAACATAACGATTTTAACGTCAAAGTTTTGAAACGTGATGAAGACACAAAGTTCAGGTGATCTTAAATAAAAGTAGAAACAACGAACAGTATGCAACGCTTAAAGAAAATTTCTCCTTGACTAAAACGAAAGTTAAATTTGTTATCAGACACTGCTATTAAAGAAAATATGTAGTGTCCAGGTACTAACAAAATACAAGCTACAATGTAGAAGCCAGGTTCTTCTTCAAGTATCAGTCCTGGCGTGGAACTGCATCATACAATGTAGTTGTTATGGTAATTCTATAACCTTCATTATTACTGAATTTAATGAAAATATGTCAGATAAATCAAAGGTGTTTCCCCTGGGTTTCTAAGGAAACTATGAACCTTCATGCTACCCCTTCATGCATGTCGTAAAAGAGAATATGAGATTGCACATGTGACTAACCAGCCAACAGCTTTACATCGTAAAGAACATAACCACATAATCTGTCAGTGTAAAAGCCCATGCAGGGCCTTCGCATGTTTCCTGAAAGGCAGCCCCGTGCTTCTTAATCAGCGAAGAAAAAAAAAAAAAGAGAACAAAGGAAAGACAGAAAACAGGAAAAAAAAAAAAGAAAAAAGAAAGAGAGCGAAAAATGGATTTTTATTAAATATTGCAAAATCACCACATGAAGTAAATGAACAAACAACAAAACAAAAATTAACAAACAAACAAAAGGCGAAACGGTACACCTAAGAAAAATATGAAATGTGAAACGTGAAATATTATTTAAACAGTTAACAAATAAAACACAAACCCGATCATACTCCACTAACTAATTAAATATCGAACATTATTCCGGGAACTGGATATTTCCCAATTAGCAAATAAAATGTGAAAAATAATGTGAAATATAACCCTAATGGTTATGATAATGTGAAACGGCAATACATTGTTGAAAAATCATAACTAAATATTAAACAAACAAATCTCGCACAGTCACGGTAAATAACAAGTGCGGCAACGAGAATCACGCGGAAAATAAAGCTGGAATTATTTATATATATATATATATATATATATATATATATATATATATATATATATATATATATATATATATATATATATATATATATAAGTATGTGTGAGTGTGTGTGTGTGTCTGTGTGTGTGTGTGTGTGTGTGTGTGTGTGTGAACATTAACAAGGAAAGGAAAAAGATCATCCAAATTACATTGGAATTACACACTTCCGTTCGTCTAATAATAAGGAACAAATAACAGGATGACCGCTCTTATCAAGCATGTTGTCAAATCCGACCAACGATAACGTTGCCTGTTGATAGAATGGGGCGCATCTCTTCGAATAACAAGAAAACAAGTGGTCGTACAAAAGCTATGAATGAGAGAAATAAAAGGTCACGAAGAAATATACGGATTCTCTTAAAATAGTGCTTCTTAAATCATTAGACGTTGCTCACCCCTTTACAGCCTCTCAAAAAATCTCGAATCCAATTACCTTCTTGCTCGCAAAATGTGCTAGAAATATTAAAAAAAAAATTTATATAAATTTAAAAGTAAACTAAATAAAAGAGAAAAGTAAAGACAAGAGATAATTGCATGTTTTTTTTTAAAACATGAAATGACCAAAAAATATTTTATTTATATTTACTAGTGTAAAAGCCCGTCATAAGAAGGGAATTACATTCAAAAGAAGCAATACCTAACGGCAAATTTACTTATTCAAAAGTATTTTAAAAAAAAACCCCGCTGTATATCACCACAGTACACGAACTACGCAGCAGCAGCGAGGATCCCAATGTGTGTATACGGGATCACACATTCTATAAATTTTTGTGTGCACACCGTCATTTGCGCACTTTTCTTTGTTGAGTGTTACTTTTTCGGGAGAGTTCAAATAAGGGAAACAATACAATTAATGTCTAACGTTCAACCAAAGTTGCGTCCCTTTGCGTTAGTGACAGAAAACGCTGGAATTTTAGATATATTGATGGCATATAGTGAACCTGGAAAAATGAGAAACATTTGAGTTCTTTGTATTAGATTGTATTAATGATGAATCTCATTTCAAAACATCTGGCAAGTCTCACACCTTCAGAAGTTGGGTCGCTCACCACCCCCCCCCCCCCACCCCCACGGGGGTGGGAGGATAGAGGAAGAGGGGTTGAGGGCACCCCTGGTTAAGAATCATCTCTTGTGTTATGTCACTATTTTGATGTATCCGATGTGCAAAAAAATAACTTTCATTTACTTTATTCCTGTTTAGAATAAAAAAGACAAAGACTTATAGAACATCTTCTAGCCACTCTCGAAGATCATGGTCTTCCTATTACTAACTGCAGGGGTCAAGGTTTTGACAATGGTGCAAGAAAAAGGTGAAAAAGCTCGTCGTTTTCTCAAAGTAAATCCTAGAGCAGGGTTCGGCAACCCAGGATGTGTGGAGATCTACTTTAGAAATACTGAGATATCTTAAGACCTACCTTGATTAAATCATGTCCGCTTTCTTGGTTTTAGATTATCTAGACTTTGAAATAAGTCCAGCATTTATGTGTGTTTCATTTCTATCACAAGCTCTGCTTCATACAACCACATCAACAGAGCGGTGGAAAAGTACAATTAAATAGTTTAGCAGAACTTAACTTAATTCCAAAGAAAAGGTTGCTTTCTATCTTACACAGTTGACGAACAAAGTGAATGTTAATTTGCTAGCTTGCAGGTTTTCGCTTGGAATGTGGGATACCAGGCTTAACACGGGGACACCAGGCTTTTAAGTGCCGGTTTGAGAGCTTGACCGAAATTTACCTAGGTTTAAAATTACTTCTACCCGGTCCATCACCTAAAGATCTACTAAATGATGCCTTGGTATCTAACGGCAGATCAAGATCGACCGGTTGCCGACCCCTGTCCCAGAGCCTTATTCGTTTCTTGTGACTGTCTTGTTGTACATCTAGTTCTGAGAGACGTGGCTAAATTTTGCCTAAGAGATCTGAGATTTTTCTGGAATTGTTTATAAGAAATTGAGGACGGCGGTGAAAGGTAAGTTTAAATTTAAAAAAAAGGTAATACGCCTTACTAGGACAAACGGCAAAGACAAATGCCAACGTTACGGCCCCACTGCTTTCGTAAGGAACAAACGACAGCGCTACAGTACCGGTCACGCTGATCTAATGGATTTATAATTTTTATTTATTTTTCATGCTTTTCACTTAGTTCTCTATTTTTTCCTTTTTCTTGTGTTTGCTTGTCCCTGACTAAGGTCTTGTAGCCTTAACGTTCTTTACCCTTTGTCCTAGTAAGGCGTATTCCTATTGTATGGCTCTGAAACATGGAGAACAACAAAAACAACAACCAACAAGCTCCAGACATTCATAAATGGGTGCTTTCGTAGAACAGAAGCATTTCGTAGAACAGAAGCATTTCGTAGAACAGAAGCATTTCGTAGAACAGAAGCATTGTGTTTGTCGAAGGCCTTGTTCCTTAGGGAGCATAAAGGGACTTAGTGATAGTAATTTCTCACCAGACAGATAATATCAGGAATGCTTTCTTTATTGCTGCCGAAAACTGCGAAGAGCAACAACTCAAAGTAAGAACTGGCCATTCGCTTACAACGAAATTCACACATCTGAATTTCTGGTAGCAATGGGGACTTGGTGTGATACCTTGTTCGGCGGCAACATTACAAGCAAAACACTTCAATCTCAAGAAATGCAATTAGATCTTGTAAGAACTATCTAAGCACATGACTTAACTCAGCAGCTATAATAGCAGAAACTGCATTTACACGTGATACATTAACTGAAGCTATGAAATATGGATTCAACGGAAAATAGACAAGTCGATGACGGATTCATCGGAAAATATATTTAATCTTTAAATATACATCATTATGGATCATGCAAATATGTTACTGACTACTGACTACACGATCTGAACAAATGACAATTTATTCCTACAATTTTAGGTTCCCCCATTACAAAAATTACCCTTAACAAACACACACACATACATATGTACACACAATTGCAAACACGCACACACAAACACGCACACACGAAAGAAGAAATATGTGCTAGTCTTATTCTTTGTTCATCCTAAAAAGGACGTTGGTTGTGTTGTGTCCGTTTACAGCGAAGCTGCGATATTTGCGCCTTTCGGCCGACACATCCGACTTCAGCACGGCATTTTTGGAACCGGGTTAGCCTTCCCTCTTCGATCCGGACTCACTCAGCCAGATTGCAGTGATGCATGCAGCCTGTTTCCAGGACCACCACTTGGAGGTGGAGTAGGGTGTGCTAGTCTGTAAACTGCTTTGCCAGAGGGTACGTCCTAGGATATTACCGGCGTAGATTTATTTTCGGAAATTAAACTATTGTAGACATTCATTCCAGATGGATCAAATACTGCACTTGAAACTCTTCGATTTCTTCAATCATTCGTGGTTTCTTCCTTAATACAGAAATAGTATGTTGAATCGTGTTAACAAAGCCATTGTCTTTTGAGTTAGTACAGCATAGTTTCACTTAAGCCGAAGATAACAATTGTGTAAGTAAAAGTATCACCCGTGTGTTACCGGGGCCCGAAAGGGGAGCAAAGAATAGTAACACTGTTCCTTGCCAAGCATGTCGTAGAAAGCGACTAAGGAGGGTTGGGCATGCGGTCGGTTACCCCATCTTGTAAAAAATTTAAACCACAAAAAACTTCAACAATCATGGACAAGTCAATTAAAGAAAATAAAACACAGCCATCCAAGACAGGGGAAGGTCCTCTCGCAGGGAGGCGTATGATGCAACACAGAGAAAGCCGAAAGGAGTCTGTGTTACTGACTAACCTTCTTTCTTCTAGGAGAACTTCCAGATTTGGCACCTGGAATGTTCGGACATTAAACGAACAAGGGAAAGTGGCACAAGTAGCAGCAGAAATGAGGGAATATAAAATCGAGGTTCTGGGACTGAGTGAAACAAAGTGGAAGGGGGTAGACAGGAAGAAACTCATCACAGGTGAATTGGTGCTGTCCTCAGGACATGAAGACGAAAGTTCACACCACAGTGAAGGGGTAGCTCTTATGTTATCTAAAGAAGCACAGAAAGCACTCATTGAATGGGAAGCCGTTGGACCCAGAATAATAACAGCTACTTTTAAAACAGCTAAAAAGAAAATAAATGTAATTGTCATCCAATGTTATGCACCAACTAACGACAAAGAAGAGTCTGTGAAAGAAGCATTTTATACTAGACTACAGGAAATTATGGAAAAAGTAAAAAGAAGAGACATCACAATTTTGATGGGTGACATGAATGCAAAGATAGGTGCAGTCAACACCGGCTTTGAAGAAGTCATGGGAAAACAGGGGCTGGGAATAATGAATGAAAATGGGGAACTATTCTCAAACTTCTGTGCTTCAAATCAACTGGCTATAGGAGGAAGCACGTTTCCACATAAGAGAATACACAAGGCAACATGGGTATCACCAGACCATAGAAAAGAAAATCAGATTGATCATATATGCATAAACAAGAAGTTTAGATCATCATTGCAGGATGTAAAGGTATATAGAGGAGCAGATGTGGCATCAGATCACCACCTTCTGATAGCCAAAGTAAAAATGAAACTCAAGAGATATACAACAATGCAAAATTATAGTCAACAATTTAATGTAGGACATCTAAGAAATCAAGAAACAAGAGACACATTTGCGGTTACAATATCCAACAAATTCCAAGTGCTCCAACAGCTGGAAGATGTAGAGAATACAGAAGACTATTGGCAGCAAATCAAAACGGTATGGAATGAGACATGTGAAGAAATACTGGGGAAAAGGGAACGACAACAAAAAGCATGGATAACAACAGAAACCATCAATAAGATAAAAGACAGAAAAAGCAAGAAAGCAGATTTAAACACAAGCAAAACCAGAAGTTCCAAAGCCAAGGCTCAAGAAGTGTACACAGAAGCAAACAAAGAAGTAAAAAGAAGTATCAAAAGAGACAAGAGGAAGTATATCGAGGAGTTGGCAAGAGAGGCAGAAGATGCTGCAGCCAAAGGAAATATGAGAGATTTGTATAACAGCACACATAAGCTGACAGGGAAATACAAGCAAACAAGCTGCCTCATAAAAGACAAGAATGGAAAACTGCTCAGCAATATACAAGAGCAAATGAAGAGGTGGACAGAATATTTTGAGGACCTTCTCAATAGACCAGCTCCATAAAACCCCCCGGACATCCAGCTAGCAGAAGAAGAGCTACAAATTAACGGTGAAAGACCAACGAAGGAAGAAATAAAGAAAGCCATAAAGCTTCTAAGAGATTGAAAAGCGTCTGGACCTGATGGCATTCCAGCAGAGGCCATCAAAGCAGATATCGACACTGCTACAGAGATGTTATATAAATTACTTGGTAAAGTCTGGGAAAAGGAAGAGATACCAGCAGAATGGAAGGAAGGATATCGGGTTTAGTTGCCTAAGAAAGGAAATTTACAAGAGTGCACAAATTATAGAGGAATAATGTTACTATCAGTGCCAGGAAAAGTATTAAATAGGATTATCCTTGAGAGATTAAAAGAGTCCATAGACAAGAAACTGAGAGATGAACAAGCAGGTTTTCGACAAAACAGATCCTGTACAGACCAGATAGCCACTTTGAGAATAATAGTTGAACAAAGTCTGGAATGGAATTCACCATTATACATCGGATTTGTGGACTACGAAAAGGCATTTGACAGTGTAGACAGAGAATCACTTTGGAAATTGATGAGGCATTATGGAGTTCCCCTGAAGATCATTAATTTAATAAAGAAAACATATGAAGACATGACATGCAGAGTTCTTCATGAAGGACAGCTTACAGAACCATTTGGGATAAGAACAGGAGTGCGACAGGGATGCCTCTTGTCTCCATTTCTTTTCTTATTAGCAATAGATTGGGTTATGAGAACATCAACAACACACAACAGAAATATAATCCAGTGGACTGACTAAGCAGTTGGATGATCTGGATTTTGCTGATGACTTGGCTCTTCTGTCCCATAACCGTAATCAGATGCAGGACAAATTGAAAACACTCGATGAGAGGTCACAGCAATTGGGTCTGAAAATACACAGGGAAAAGACAAAGATAACGAGAAAAAATTCAGGTAATGAAAACAGGGTTGAACCAATACACCAATACAAGATGTAGAATCGTACACATATCTTGGCAGCAATATAGACAAAGTTGGAGGGACAGACAGTGATATCACAATAAGAATACAAAAAGCAAGAGGAGCTTTCATAGCGTTGGGAAATATATGGAGATCAAGAGAAATCAGATCCAACAAGAAAATAAGAATCTTCAACTCAAATGTGAAGTCAGTCCTATTGTATGGCTCTGAGACATGGAGAACAACAAAGACAACAACCACAAATCTACAGACTTTCATAAATGGGTGCTTGCGTAGAATAGAGGGATTAAAATGGTATGACAAGGTTACCAATGTGGAACTGATGACAAGAACTAGACAAGTGCCAGTGGAACAAGAGATGAAAAGAAGACAATGGCGATGGATAGGACACACACTGAGGAAACCTGTTGATAGCATTACAAGGCAGTCCTTGTTCTGGAACCCGCAGGGCAAGAGAGGCAAAGGTAGACCAAGAAGCACATGGAGAAGAGAGCTGGAAACAGAGATGAAAATGATAAGGAGAACGTGGGAAGAACTTGAGATGATGGCACGTGACAGGAGGACTTGGCATGTGTTTGTTGAAGGCCTTTGCTCCTTTGGGAGTGGAGGGTTATGAATGAATGAAGTACAAGTATGTCTCACTAAGATTGACTTTGCTCTCTTTTTTATTCTTCGGGAATGAAGTAACGTCGTAAACGAAGTGCAGAGATCTTATTAGATAAATAATGAATGAAATCTGATGCCTGAGAGTAGTCAATAAATGAATATCAGTAATTAACAGGCACTCGTGAGGCAGAAGGAAGGAGGGCATTAGGCAATAATAAAAGTAACAGAATTGATTGCCTGACCGGGGAATCCGAACCAGGAACCATCCGGACGATATGACTGTACATAGACTGTGCTTTGTTGACTGTTATTGTTGATGAGAATCGACTTCATTGCACTCCGGGCAAACCCATAGGTGCCCAGTCTCCCTCATCAAATGTCGAAGGGTATGAATGCTAATTGTTCCTGTGGCGCGCTAGTTGTATACACACCGGATGCTTCCTCTTATACGTTCATCTCTGCTGGTCTTACGTTTGATGCCAAATTCCATCAGTCTTAGCCTTGATGATTCATCGATTGCAGTGTCATTCTCTAATAGTCGGTCATTAATTGCCCTCAGTATCTCTCCCTTATCCATATCCAATGCACCTTTTAAGAGTGCTTTTGAAGCTAGTCTGTCAGCTCTTTCATTATCACGTACCCCTGCATGACCAGGACAGTAAAACACACCAGTTCGTGGAAGATTCGAGGCTTCTATTGAGGTTTTCCATTCATGCTGAAGCCATCCACTTTGGACCTTCCGAAGCATGGATTGTGAGTCTGATACAATAGCTGCCCTTGTTAATGACGTTTCAGACAGCCACCATAAGCTGTGGTAGCTGCCTCTACCTCCATTCTCAAGCTGGAGGTTATTATTGTAAGCTCCTCTATGTTCACCGACGATTCTGCCCTTTACTTTAGCAAGCCCCATCCAGTTTTCTCACCACGGATTACAGATCCAACAGTGTACACAATGGCTTCATCATCCCCAGCATGATCATTTATCAGTGGATCAATTTCCAGCTTTGCCCTCCCATTGGCCCATGTTCTACACTCTCTACCAAGGCTGATGATGACTTGCTGGTAGTTCGCCCAGTTCTCACCTGACTTACTCCACTCTTCTCCCGTGAATATATTTTAAACTGTGGTCACCTGTCTAATAGTTGCCTCTTCCTGCGGCATCCATGACATCCTCCTCTTTATTCTTGCTTCTTTGATGTCAGCTATGTTCCAATGCAGGGGATGCCTTTTGTCTGTGGTTACTTGCATATGAGCTTTTACCTGGGTCATGTAATATCTGGATCTATATGATAGCAATCAAAACACGTTTCGCATCGTCACAAAGGGGGTATCTCGCGTATAGCCCAAGACTATACGCATCCCTTCATTTTGAAAGCATTTCAGTCGTTCACATTGTGTTACTGACAACGTGAGTATTCCCAGCCCATACTCGATTACCGATATGACTAAATGATGATACAGAAGATATAGTAATTTCTGCTCCAGGTGCGCTGCGGCCATTGTTGATTGTGTGTCCATTTAAGATTCACTGCAACAGTAGGTGACGGCGCAGTTCGAATGGTCTGTGGTTCGCTTTCCAAGTGAGTGTCACGCTTTGTTTGGAATTGTCTGCCCTTTAGTCTGATTGGCCTGTCTGGTTTCTTTCCATTCCTTGTCTACTCCCACTGTTCTGTAATTTTTGCTCTAATAGCATTAGATTCTGTCTTTGATTCTGTCAATCTTGATAGAGCCAAGCTAGGCCCACCTCCTTGCACGGGCAAAGCGGCATTTTGTCAATAAGTCGTTTATGTAGCGATTCTGGGGGAGCGGAAAAATCTTAGTTTCTTTGAGTACGGAGTACCGCGGATCACAGGGAAACTTTCTCTGCCTTTTATCTTTGCCGTCCTTCGGTTTTCATCCCGAACTCTAGTCGCTCGTAGAACGGGCGAGTGTGCTAACATTACGCCACTTTCCCCCGTCTTGGGACGCAGCCGAAGACGCTCTCTCTCTCGTAAGTCTTACGTTTGTTTGTTTCATCTCGGGTGGACTAAGGAAAGCTGGCCGAGCACCTGGCGATTTTTCTTACTATTTAAGGGCAGGTCTCCCTACCATAGTCGCTCTAGGATTCCTTGCTGCCTGGATATTCATTTTAGGTTGAGAGACTATAACCAGATTTATTGTGCGGAGATTGAATTCCTTTTGCTCGATAAGCACACCTAATTTTTTAAAAGTTATTTTTGGAAAGTTAGCTTAATTATATAGAGCTTAATCACGGGTTACTTTAATTCCATCTTGAATATTTAATTCTTAAAGTAAAGTAAATTTTGGGGGACCGGGTAATTCGGATTTGTATTAAGCATTATGACAGTTTTAACTCCGCTTAAGAAGTACGATCAAGACTATATATATATATATATATATATATATATATATATATATATATATATATATATATATATATATATATATATATATATATATATATATATATATATATATATATATATATATATATATATATATATATATATACTGTATATATACTGTATATATATACAGTATATATATATGTATATATATATACTGTATATATATACTGTATATATATATGTATATATATACTGTACATATACTGTATATATATACTGTATATATATATATATATGTATATATATATATATATGACAGAGATATATTTTATCAGACAGAAGAGAGAGAGGCATATGCATTTCATTTGTTTTCGCGATGTATTTCCATTTGTGAATATGTGTATAAATTAATTATTAAAGAGTTTGTTTTTGCTATCTGTTTTTGCTGCTATTGCGTATCGTTGCAACATTAATTTCATAACCTTTCCAGTATAGTCCCTATTAGATAAATTATCTCAGGGCCACTTTAATTTATCAATTAGTGTTTGAATGGCTAACTGTGGGTTGCCTAAAATATTGGTGTGTTTATGTGTGTGTAGACGCGAGGGTCAAGTAGACTCGCGCGCGGAGAGCGTTCACGCATGGCTGGGTTACCTGCGTGAATAGTACAGCCAGAGAGGGGAAGAGATGGTGTATTGTTGATCTTTGTATCGACCGAATGAACGAAGGTGCGTGTTGTAATCGAGTAAAAGTACGTGTTTTGTTAGAGATGGATGTATACTGGCTGTAAACAATTTTTTTACTAGTTGTATATTTCAGAGCTGGTTAACCTGTAAATTGTGCTCTATTGTCGGGCCCTAAGCATCCCTATAGAAATATATACTGGGCATTCATACTAACATGTCCTTGAGGATCACTACTGCCCTCGTTATATTTACCTCCAGTTAATATAGATCATACGGTAGACCAATCGTTCTGTCCGCGTTCAACCTACAAGGTGGTTACTGTCGATTACTTACCCACCGCCTTTTGCAAATCGCCAGTGTCTACGAGCGGTTGCCGTTGCCCTCCATGCAACATTGTCGGACCCATCTAGGTCCCATCACAGTGGATAATATTAACGTACAGCCAAGAAGAAGTCAACGATTTCCAGCGCCCAGCGATTCTGTATGTTACAGTCTTCATCATCCTTTATCAGAAGTGCCTATGCCTCGGTTCGTTTTTTTGGATAACCAGTTTGTCAGCTGTAATTCACTAATTCGCCCGTGGAGTACCTATCTCAATCAGTGAGCGAAAAGCGTCTCAGCCTTATTGCATTAAATATTGTATTCGCATATTTGTGGTGGCCACCCGCAACCAAAAGTGTTATTCCCTAGGATTTAATTAGCTGTCCCAGAGGGAGCTTATCTCCATAGCCTTAGTCACCCAAACTTAGGCGGAACTGTGTGTATGTTATTTCCTAGAGGAGTGGAGATTACTTGACAAGCTTTAGTGACCTTAGAGGACTGGCCGCTGTTATTGTTCGAGAGCTAGGGGGCCTCACCCCTTTTAGTAAACTATAGTTTTATATGTGTCAGGAAGTGTACGGTTGGCGGTGAGGAGTGAGGCGATTTTGTCGTGTGTGTTATTGAGTGAAGACTGTTGTCATTTGTTCGTCTGAGTTTTTTGTGATAACTTCACTATTCTTACAAAGCTAGTGGAGAAATTTTGATTGCTCGGTGTTGTGGTATTATTTAATAAACACACACACACACACATTATATATATATATATATATATATATATATATATATATATATATATATATATATATATATATATATATATATACTGTGGTCAGGATCATCTCTCTCTTATAACTGTCACTTGAAGTCGTGCTGTTGTTCTTACTGCATTAGAAGTATTCTAATTAGTTCAGAGAGAACGGACGAGGGATTGCCTTAGTAAAAGTCAGTCGCAGCAGGCTGGAGAATTAGCCCAATACTCATCAGAAGTCATATCTATCCCCACAATTTCATTAGTGACTCTATCTCCTCTACTTTCACATTCATACTCTGTCTAACTCAGACATACTCAATGTATACCTACCTGCGACAGTCAGCCTATCACGTGTGTTACTGTTACTTTCTTGTTATCTAAGTCATTTCAATTATCTACCAGACCTAAAGGTCTTTTATATTTGGGCATGCGCCCTAATATAACCGAGGCAACATTTTTATTTTATTTAAAATGTTATCTAGTGTTCTATTTGGTTCCATCATACGAGTTCTTGTTGTTTACTTTTATTTGTGTATTTATTTAGAGATCCTATTACAGTGTTTGTCAAAGATGTGTGTGTGTGTGTGTGTGTGTGTTTAATAGAAAATCCAAGCTGGCATCCCAAAGCTATAATTACTCTATTGTTAGTGAGAGCATTGTCAGAATGACAGGACACTGTCGTAAACAAGAGTCGCATATGATGTATAATTACACACTTAGTTGAATTCCATGATGTAAATGTAATATTTTATATTTTGTTTTTTTAAGGACTATCTTCATTACACACGAACCACTCCATAAGTGCTCAGATCTCCTCCCTTTGATCGCACATGGAGGATCTCAGCACAGTGCACGAACTCCGTAGCACCGGCAAGAATCTCAATGTTTGTATCTTGGAATCACACATTCTATAAATATTTTTGTGGTGGGTAGGTTTCTAATTTCAAAATGTTAGGGCTTTGGCAGTGTCATGAAGTGAATCCGTATCACAACACGCTCAAATTCCCCGCTCAAAAACGAACTAGCTAACGTATTTAAAATCTATAAATAACTACAGTATTTGAAATTTGTCTGAGGGTCTACTCAAATTTACCGCCAACATTTAACTAAGAGTATTTGAATTTTTCTAAGAAAATTAGTAACAAGTTACCCCCCCTCTCTCTCTCTCTCTCTCTCTCTCTCTCTCTCTCTCTCTCTCTCTCTCTCTCTCTCTCTCTCTCTCTCTCTCTCTCTCTCTCTCTCTCACACACACCCATCCCAATATTTATCGAAGGACGTAGTAAAATTTAACAACCAATCAAATCGTTACCTCTTTTTTGTAAGGACAAAGAAAATTTTGGTTGAAGTGGAAATAATGCCTATTTTGGGTTTTTGACCGAACTTAGATAAATTATTTCTCGATAACTAAAGATAATTGAAATAAAAGGGATATCTCAAATTATAGCGCTGATAATGCTTAACATATACACATAGAGATTCCCTCATAGAAAATTATCTTAACTTAGAAAAATTTAATTTAGTAATATTTTCACATCAGGTTAAGATCAAATTTAATTTCAAAAAATTACCCCATTTGAATGCAAAGGAATAACTAAAGGAAAGCTATATAGAACGATAGAGAATAATTGGCCGTTTAATTATCACTTTTGATAATTAAAATCGGTTCACAAATAACTATGATATAAAATAAACAAATTCGGTCAGATTAGACAAACACGCTTAAAACTGCTCAAATTCTATAGCCTAGGAAATAATTAACTTTTTTGACTCGTCATCTGATTGGTTGGGGGGTAGTGTGATAAAAATTAACAACTGCTTGTAAAGTCCGCCATTTGACGACAAAGCTTCCATACCAAGCTGACATTATTGAAAGAGACAGAGGGACAAGCCTTTGCCGTCTGTACTGAGTGCTATAGCCCTTTACTGTCGGGCAGCTTGTGTGTGTGAAGATTCTTTACTTGAGGGTTGTATTACAAAGTACCTCGTTGCTGCAGTAGCCTGAAAGGAAGAACATGTTGGAGTGAGTGCTCATGCTACAATTTGAAGCTAGCTCCTTTTCTTCAGTCAGGAGTCACAACGTTGGTGTACAGGCCTAAGATCAACAAAACAGCTGCAATAATCCTTTTACAGATAAGTCCTTTATACAGGCACTGATACCTCATCCTAAAACATAATTTCACCATTAACAGTATACCACCTGGGAGTGATGAAAATAACAGACCTTACAGTATAGAATTAATGATAATATCAAGAACTGTGGGTATATTCATTCCAGTGACTTTCTGTTGTACAAAAATGGACAGAGTTTCCAAAAATATTTAGTTTAGCATGTAAATAACCTTTTCTTGATTTTTTGAGAAGTCCTGTCCCAACATGATTGAGGTACAGGAATAATAAATTGTAAATATATCTATTTTCAAACTTCTTCTTCTTCTTCGATCCTTAACCACCGACCGTCAAAGCAGTCAGTGGCCATCACGCCTAGTGGCGTCTTGTAGGGCAACAACAAATTGATTCCACTTTGCACGGTCGGTGGCCATCCTTCGTACAGTGCCCCAACTCTGGTTCATTCTTTGCATCTCAGCCTCCACAGTCCTCCGCCAAGTTGTTTTTGGTCGGCCTCTCTTTCGCTTTCCTTCAGGGGTCCAAAGCATAGCTGTTCTTGTGATGGCATCGGGGTCTCTTCTGAGGACATGACCAACCCAGCTCCAGCGTCTGCCAGCTATGATGGTATGCATGTCCTCTTGCTTGCTACGAGTAAGCAGATCTTGGTTGGTGATGGTATTCGGTCAAAAGATTCGGTGAATTTTTCTTAGGCATGTTGTGTGAAAAGAGGACAATTTTGACATTTCCTTCTCTGTGACTCTCCAGCATTCCGCACCATAGAGAAGCACAGAAAGCACGCAACTCTGGTATAATCTTAATTTTGTGCTTGTGCTGTATTGGGAGGACTTCCAGATGTTATTTAGGCTAAAGAAGGCTGTTCTTGCCTTATTCATTCTGATGTTGATGTCTTTGCCTGCCCCACCGTCTGGTGTTACTATGCTTCCTAGGTATGTGAAGGTATCTGTCTGTACCAGTTGCTGATTCCTTACTGATATGGGCTCAGGGTTGCTCACATTGAGCGTCATGACCTCAGACTTCTTTAAATTGATGTTCAAGCCCACCTGCTGGCTAAATTTATTAAGTCTATCCGTTTTTTCCTGGATGTGTTGATGTGAATGTGCCAGCAGTGCAATGTCATCTGCATATTCCAGATCTTCCAATGTTGAAAATGTAGTCCATCTTATTCCTCTTGGACTGCCCTCTGTTGTCTGGCGCATCACCCAGTCTATGACTGTTAAAAATAGAGTGGTTGATAAGGGGCATCCCTGTCGTACTCCTGTCTTCACCTCGAAGGTTAGGTTGCTCTGCCCAACACTACACGTAAAGCTGGCATAGAGGCTTTTTATGATTGACACTATGCAGCTTGGAATTCCATAAGTGTGACGTACGTCTAGTTTGACAAGTGAATTCTCCCTGATATGATGGATGATTTAAAGGGACTTTTAGCTTTTCATAACATTAGAACCCCTGAACATTTGTTGTAACTTTTCGTTTGCCAGAACGCATTCCACCGGGACTCATTTAGTAGGCGGCACGAGATCAAAGAGACAGACCGAGGGTTTTTAGGGGAGACTATCGGCGTTATCAAAGACAGTAGTGGTCCCTGATACGAGACGCAGTTGCTTGCCGCTATTTTCGCGTCTCGGTGTCAATCGTAGAACCGAGCGAACGGGGGAAAGCGAAACGAGCAGCAGCGAGCGGATACGAAGACCAGGGGGCGGTTTCTTCTCTTGATTTGGCGGTCAGATCCCCAAAAGTTCGTGAGATCAAATAAGCTGTCAAGTTTATCATGTCCCACTCAACTTACATTCCATTTTAGCTAAATAGACCATGAAGAACTAGACACGTTATCACTCGCTGGCCAGACCTTTACAGAAGCACTAGCTTTATTGAAATCTTGTTATAGATTTTCCCCTGGATTTTATATATGTATTTGCAGTGTTTTCTATTCTGTGCAGAGCGGTAATATATATTGTGTAAAGTGATCAGTGGTCTAGTTCAGTCATTCTATTTCAATGGATTTTGTGTTAATTTAAATCTATTAAATTAAACCATCTCAATAGTTCCAGTTGTAAATATAATGATCTATCTATTATATTATTTCAAAAGATAATAGATGCTTAAATTAACTTTTAAAGTCGCGAAGGAATTTATAATTAATAAATTCAGTTAAGTCCTAGTTTTATAGATGTGGGTTTTTAACCACTAGAATTCGCGCAGTGTTTATTAAATACATAATTAAATACTCGAGTGTATTATAGGCTTAACGGGAAATTCATCGCGCTTTAGAAGGTTATTTGTTTTCGGTATATTACATGTCTTTTTTTCTTTCATACAGAGTGATCGTAACCTGTGCGATCCCAGCATTAAGAAAGCAATAAAGAAATCAATCTAAGCAAAGCAAAGCATAAACAGTGTGTAGAGTTCCCCTGACGCAGATCTTGTTGAGACTGTGTAAATTTTTAATCTTTGAGGCGATTCTATGTTTGGAATTCCGCTATCTAACTTATAGCAAAGAAAGCACACCCAAAGACAGATTTAACGCACCATCAAACAACTTAAGTCGTAACGGGAAGAAGAACACTGGCCCGAGCTTTGTTAGTTTACTGACACAGAGAGATAATTCATAATTTCCTGAACAGTGATGTGACTAGTTTTCTCACTGGACTTAAACCATACCTCACGGATAAAGTGTACCAGCACGCGTAAGAATTTTATTATCCGCGGCATAGTCAAATAGACCACACCATCCTCACCCCGGTATCAGAGACCGTGCCCTCCCATAGAAACTGTTATTAAGAAAAGAGACACCACTACAGATTCATTTTCCAGCGATTACGGGATCCTTTTATGTGCTGACCGCCTACCCGATAATCTGGGGCTAGAACTTGAACAAACACTCATACATTTAGTTTGAGGTGTAACTGCTGTTGTGTTATTCTATGGAGTGCAAGATTTTTTCACAATCGGTAAGTGAGAACAAGATGAGTGAAGGCCTTTGCTAGCGCGTGTATGAATGACAGGAAATTAATTCTTTTGTGTGACCATTTTGTTAACTTGCTTACCTGGTAATATATATCTTTTCTGTATACCCTACATTGTTCCTTTAAGTGGGATAGTTGATAATTTGTTAACTCTGTTTAAAACCTCCTCCTTTCCATTTGCTTAGTAAAGGGAAGAACAGCTGGGAAGAACAGGTTTTTTTTTCTATCACCTATACCTAATTTTGTAACACCTCTTTCAGAGTAATTAACTTCACCGTTAGGTTAACGTACCTATGTTCCTGATATTATCTATCTCTGGACTGGGTTTATCTTTGTCTAATAAGCGGGAAGGGCTTAGTCGATACCAATCTTCTTCACCCCTTCCAAACTTGTTATTTGCATTTGTGTACTTATGATAATTTATGTAATATCTGATATTTTTAGTGATTGATGTTTAAAGTGAATAAAATCACATAAACTCAGTTAGTTCTGTGTGTTGGATATACCCAAAGCCCAACTTTTCCCCTATTCGTTTAATATAGTTGGTATCTACATCGTCTGTGTGTGTGAAAAACACCAAATCGGTGTGAGCGCAGATGAGTGTCTGGAAAACTGGCAAATAATTGTTTGACCAGGAGAGCGGAAGAGAAGATTGAGAGAAGCGATTTGTCGTAAAATAGTCTGTCTTTACTCTCCTCCAGCACGCTGTGAAGCAACTATTTAATCTCTACATTTTCTATCACTGAGCTTTCCATCATCATTTTCCACTCTAAACCGGACCACTATTTCTACGACTCTTTTCTCTCAAAATAAATTTACGACAATAAGCCCTCAGTATTTTCCATAAACTGTCCCTATGTATGCTGTCAAAAGCCTTTTCAAAATCAACAAAATTTATGTAAAGCTGTCTTTGCCATTCTGAGCACTGCTCTATAATGTTCCTGAGAGTGAATATATGGTCTACACATCTTCTGTTCTTTCTAAATCCTGCTTGTTCTTTCCTCAGTTTGTAGTCTACTGCCTTTGAAATTCTCTGTATAATTATCCTGCCTAGTATTTTGCTGGGAACTGAGAGAAGAGTGATTCCTCTCCAATTATTGCAGTCTGAAAGATCTCCCTTCTTGGGCAATTTGACAATTATTCCTTTGTTCCACTCTGATGGTGTTGTCCCCGTTTTCCACACTTGTGCAAATAGTGGTTCTAATAGTTCTGCTGCTAGCTCAGGGTCTGTCTTAAATAGCTCTGCATTTAAGTTATCATGGCCCGGAGCTTTACCGTTCTTTAACCCTTTGATTGCTGTGATGATTTCTTCTTTTCGTGGAATGTCTGTATTTACATCTAGATCGTTTTCAGCCTCAGGAACATTCAATTGTGTCTCTGGTATTTCCTTGTTCAGAGTTTCTCTGAAGTGCTCTGCCCATCTTGTTTCCTGTCCCTCTGCTGTCTTGATGAGATTTCCTTGCTTATCTCTTACTAATGTAATATTGTTTGCACCTTGTTTTCCGCTGATGAATTTAGTTATTTTGTATACTGTGCTTTGTTCATTTCTCAGTGCTGCCTCTTCTGCCTGTTTTGCAAGATCGTCTAGGAAATTCCTTTTGTTGGCTCGGGTTTGGCGTTTAACTTCCCTGTCCAGTTGACTGTACTGTTCGCTATATAGTTGCTTTAACCTGGGGGACTTCGCTTCTGTTTTCTTTCTTTTCATTTCCTTTCTCATCTTTATGGTGTTTAGTGTTTCTGGTGTTATCCAGTCTTGCTTCTTCCTTTCCTGGAATCCTAAGCATGATTTGCTACTTTCCTTATATATTGTTGAAATGGTGTTAAAATTCTGGTCTATATCATCAGTCAATGTCTTTTCCTGGCTTTTGGCAAATTGATATCGTTTCTTAATGTCGGCCGCAAAAGCTTTTCTGGTAAGGGGGTCCTTCAATTTGCTGATGTCAAACCTTTTCTGTGTAGTTACAGTTGGTCCAGCCCTTCTTAGTTTCACTTTCAGTTTTGCTACTACTAAATGGTGATCGATTCCCACATCTGCACCTCTTCTTACCTTCACATCTTGTAATGCATGTCTCCATCTACCGTTAACCATGATGTGGTCTATCTGGTTTCTGTCCCGACCATTTGGTGATTCCCATGTTAACTTGTGAATTTCCTTATGTGGGAAAAGTGTTCCTCCAATGACCAGGTTGTTAATGCTACAGAAACTTATTAGCTTATCCCCATTTTCGTTTGCTATTCCGCTGCCGCATTTCCCCATTGTTCTTTCATTATATGTATTGTGTGTACCAACTTTCGCATTGAGGTCTCCCATTACTATAACAAGATCATATCTAGGTGTGTCCTCCATTTCTTTCTGCAGTTGTTGATAGAATTCATCCTTGACCTCCTCATCGCTATCATTCGTTGGTGCGTAGCATTGTATTATTGTAGTGTTGGTGAATCTCCCTCTCAATCTCAATCGTATCAGTCTGTTGTTGATGGGTTTCCATTCCAGTAATGTCCTTTCTATCCCTTTCTGTAGAATAATGGCTACGCCTTCACTGTGCTGTCCATCCTCTCTTCCAGAGTAAAGTACTGTTTCTCCTGTTGCTGTTTTAACTTTTCCTGCCCCTGTCCATCTGCTCTCGCTTATCCCCAGGATGTGTAACCTATAGTTTCTCATTTCTGCCGTGACCTGTCTTAGTTTACCTGTCTCGTACATTGTCCTGACATTCCAAAATCCTATTCTTGTATCCTGTTTTGCGGTCAGGACATCCGTTTTCATGTCAGTGGCTTCCTTTCGGCTTTCACCACTGACAGTCATACGAGCCACAGACTCCGAATGTCCATCCCGCAGCAAAGTTTGTTCATTTGATGTTGTTTCCGTAACTTCATTGTTTTTTTACATAGACAGGGGTGTCAGCCCTATGCTAAAACCCCCAACCTGGAGGACCAGGGTACCAGCTTTTGTCTGACCCCTACCCACACAGACCAGTCCAGCTTGGTTGAACCTACCAGGAGTAAAACTCCCACTGGCATAGCTCTGGGGATTGTCAGGGTACGCAAGCTGCCATACCGCTACAAGGTATAGGTACCATTGATGGCAGAAACAGTCTTGCTTAAATTCCATTAAAGTTAAAGTTCTGTTTTGAAATTCATAACTGTGATAATACATTACCCTAGACACTTTGCCAAATAACAACACACAGTTAACATACTCTTGGTGAGATCTCAAGAGGTAGCAGATAGGGACCCAGAAAACTTCATCATCATTCCTTACTCTGGGAACTTACATAGCTGGACCTCACCTTGATTGTCTATACACCCTTGCTCTTTTCAGAGAAGGGGGTATTTCTTATAAGACCAGTCTCTTGTCTGGCACTATCCTGGTATCTTCTGATACATCTATTTGTCCAGGATATCCTATAATTAATAACACCTAAACCTCTTATCACAGGCAGCGGTCTTCCCGATAGGCTAACTCTTTACAATTTCCAACTGTTGTGGGATTTTTAACATGCGCAACTTGCACACGTGACCTCCTATTTTTTCGCTCTTATACGAGAAGGCTAAGCATCCGATCGTACTACCCAGGAGGGAGTATTTCTGGTTCCAAAAAAATGTCCATAAATTAATTCGATTAACTGGGAATTAAACGCTCTAGAATTCAAGGCGGACGCCATACCTCTTAGCCATTCCGACCACCAACAAAGAAATGAAGGGAAATGAATATCATATAGGTAGCGCTGTCATGCTGAGTAATTTGTATAATATCCCATAATTAAAACTGTGGAACCTGATGCAGAAAGATATATATATATATATATATATATATATATAAGTTTAGACGTGTAGAAAATGGGACAACAAAACAGCTATTGAAAACATAAGGATTAAACGTAGTGCTTGTTTATATGTAACATATTTATTATCTCTGAATGGAAAACATTCATAGGAGCCACGACTCTTCAAGAACTGGCGTGGGTCTACTGTCCTGATCGTGCAGGGGTATCACAAAGTTGTTCGAGGGCTTCGTCAATATTATTTTCAAATTCCTTACTTTTCTCTTCCTTCGCCTTTTATCTGTATCTCTAGGAAATATTTGCACCTGTGTTCTTCTCGGAGCTATTATAGACAGAAAGGGAGGCATCAAAGAAGAGTTGGTCACTCAAAAAGCAGCAGCTGGGAGACTTTTTTAGGCCATAAATCGAGGATTCCTCAGCAAGAGAGAGGTTGGTAAGGAAACGAAGATGGCTGTATACCGCTCCACCTAAGTCCCAGTCTTGACATATGGATGCGAGTCATGGGCAATGACTACAACCCACAAAAGCCAGATCCAAACCTCAGAAATGAGGTATCTGAGGAAGGTGGTTGAAGTAACAAGAAGAGACATGGTCCGCAACCAGACAATACGTCAAGGCCTAAAATCCCACCCGCTGCAGACCCAAGTAGAACAGTCCCAACTAAGATGGTTTGGCCATGTCTGCAGAATGGGAGAAGATCGGCTACCACGACAAGCATGGAAAACAAAGAGCCAGGGATCTAGACCCCCAGGACGACCCAGAGTCCGCTGGGAGGACAACATTAGACAATCTTTGAAGGACCGAGGATTAGAATGGAACCAGGCCAGGAGGAAGACAGCCGATAGGATAGTCTGGCGCTCTCTCTTCCAAACCTCTACACCTCACGGTAGAAGGGGAACGACTAAGTAAGTAAGTAAGTTCTTCTCTAACTGTTTTTTCAAGTCTTCACTAAAAGTCTTGCCAGTCGATCCAAATGCTATCTTCTTGTACAAAGGCATACTAAACTCTCTTAATCGAAACACAGTGAGAAGATTTAGAGTTAGATGATGAAGAAGATGAAGGATAGGAAGAAGACGAATTAGAGTTAGATGATGAAGAAGATGAGGGAGAGGAAGAAGAAAAATTAGAAGACGAAGAAGAGGAACAAGAAGAAGAAGAAGACGACGAAGACGAAGAAGAGAAAAATTTAATTAATTAAAATTGACTTCCAATATTTTCTTCATTTTTTTATTTTGTTTTTAATTCTCTAAAATAAATTTGTTTACAATACAAATGAAATATTCCACATAATGGACATTACAAATCAGTCATCAACATTATAAACAAATTTCACTGCAAATTCAAGGACAAAAAACATGCGTTGTTATAAGCACACATACACACACACACACATACGTATATACATTAACAATGCATGTTTTTTTTCTCCATATTAATAAACCTAATGTCGCAATATGTACGAAAGTTAACGGTGCTTGTCTTATCTGAAAACTAGGTGGAATGATTTAAGGGTTTTGTTTTCTGCGTGAATATATGTGTAAAAAGGTTTGAGTTAAAAATCCTTTGTTCATAGATGGCTCTATTTCTGCAAATTCATACTGGATGTCTATATTCTGCCAGAAGTGTAAGTAACTGAATTTAAACGTATGGAGTCGTTTTGGGGATGATGTTGAGCATAATTGCTTTATAAATATCTACTTATGTTGTATTTTTTGTAATGTCAGTTTCAAAGTGTTCAAAGTTTGTGTTACTGTATTACAGTAAAAGTAAATTTGTTCCTCTGTCTCTTTGACGTTTAGTCTACAAAGTTTACATTTGGATACAAGTGTAATTTTATTACTTTCTCTGTGAATGACTGGTGTTGAATTAAATAGTAATCAGTAGGTTATTTCTTTTACTCCTGGTGCTATGTTTATTTCATGTAAATGCGTAATAATCTATGAGTAATCTGCTTTACCATATCTGGACCCTCTCTTTATTCTTTGATATAAAGGAGGTTCTTGTGCTAACACTAAATATTTATATATCTCTTTGGTTGTTCGGTGTATTATCATTTCATTTCTTTGTATGTATCAAACATACAATCTGTATATAAAAATTTGGTAAGATTCCAAAATGATGCGATATCGTGTTGTAAAATTGATATAATTCTGTTATTCATAGTCCCATATAATAATGTGCTACAGGATATCTTTCTGGATCATTTATTACGTTACTTATAAAATTGATTCTCATAGTTTTGATTTTAGTAGTCATATCTTGCAGGGATCTACCTTCTCTTATTTTATCCTGCATTAATGTTTTGTGTTTGATGTTCTGTAATGTGTGTTGGAAGATGAAATGTCTGATTAAGGAATGTATTTTGCTAGAGTTTTTTCTTTAGTGTTAAAAATATTACTTATGTATAACAACTTAGGAATAACACACGTGTTTACATAATGCTTCTGCCGAATGTTGTAGCATTCTTATATTTGTAACGTTCTAATTTATTCTCAGCTTTTGACATTATATTTCCCCACATATCTTTGTTTATTTTCCATGGTACAGACGTGAAATTTATTCCCTATATTTTCATATTATTTGTGTGTATTAGACGGGGAGGGAGTTTGTCCAATTGTCTTTAGCCATAATTTGTGATTTTTTAATCTTAATTTTTGAACCTCTAGTTTAGCTAAATTTATTAAAGGTATCTGGATATTTTTTTATTGATGAAATGTTTGAAGGGAGGAAAGATTGTGTCATCAGCGTATGCTATTAATTTCTTTTCACCCGTGCCTGGTACATGGACACCTTTAATGTTTGTATTGTTTCTGATGTTTT
This sequence comes from Oreohelix idahoensis, assembly GCA_024509875.1. Taxonomy (NCBI): domain Eukaryota; kingdom Metazoa; phylum Mollusca; class Gastropoda; order Stylommatophora; family Oreohelicidae; genus Oreohelix; species Oreohelix idahoensis. The sequence continues at coordinate 97,836 of JAMPIV010008746.1, forward strand.
CTAATACGGATTCTAAAACTAGTATATATAGTACGGGAGACATTGGACGACCTTATCTGACTGATCGAGTTAGAAGAATTTTTTCAGATATAGTTGTGATTTATCAGCAATTTGCTTTCTTGTGTCTTGTATAGGTTTGTTATACAGGATATGAAGTATTGGCCAAAATTATAGTCTGGTAAAGTTGTGTTTAAGAAGGGATGTGAAACTTTATCAAACGCTTTCTCTTGGTCTATGGACATTATTGCTACAGATGTGCTTTTGTCGTGCGTATATTGTATGATGTCTAGAATGAAATGTGTATGTCTGTTTATATTCCTATTTTTAACACCACATTGTTGATCTCATGAATTAATTTGTGCATGAAAGGTTGTAGTTTTAATGCTATAGCTATATTTTATAATATGTATTAACAAGAGAAATAGGTCTGTAATTTTTCATATATTTTTTATCTGTGTTTGTTATGTGAATTAAAGTAATGTAAGACTGGTTTGAACTTGCGGGGAGTTCTTCTTCCTCGAAAAAAAAGTTCTTCTTTCTCATCTTAAAAATATAATAAGGAAGTGCATATTTGATGTCTCCGTTGATGCATAATCAATAACCCGATGTTCAAGACGACATACGAGGTTACCGACTCCAGTAAATAAAGAGATGAAGGTTGAGGACAAACAAAGCAAAGTTCGATGATCAGGAAAAGTTGAAAGAAAGAAAGTATGTGTGACATAATGAATTAAATATAAAATCATGAGAGGTCATACTGAAAAGAGAAAGAGGTGTAGAAAACGTCGAAAGAAAACAAAACAGGAGAGACAGAGAGAGAGATACATAGATTTTAACAGGAGAAAAAAAAGCAGGACTGAGGAGAGATGGAGAGAGAGATACATAGATTTTAACAGGAGAAGAAAAAACAACAGGACTGAGAGGAGACACAGAGAGAGAGAGAGAGAGACATGTATTTTAACAGGAGAAGAAAAAAAAACAAGACGGAGGAGAGATAGAGAAAGAGACAGATTTTAACAGGAGAAAAAAAAGACTGAGAAAAGACAAAGAGAGAGAGAGAGAGAGACATATTTTAACAGGAGAAAAAAAACAGGACTGAGCAGAGACAGACAGACACAGATTTTAAGAGAAGAAAAAAAAAACAGGACTGAGGAGAGAGAGAGAGAGAGAGAGACATAGACTTTAACAGGAAAAGAAAAAAGCACAGGTCTGAGGACAGAGAGAGAGAGAGAGAGAAACATAGACTTTAATAGGAGAAGAAAAACACAGGACTGAGGACAGAGAGAGAGAGAGAGAGAGAGAGAGACTTTAACAGCAGAAGAAGAAAAAAACAAGGACTGAGTAGAGAGAGAGAGAGACATAGGCTTAAACAGGAGAAGAAAAAAAAAACACAGACAAAAATAAAATATATATTGATCGTGCGCGCAACCACAGGAAAGTTCGGGTGGGAGTCAGTTAAGAGTGTAAAATGTGATTTGATTCCGGGTTGATTGTGAAGGTTGTGTAGAGATGAGAGATACAAGAGGTGTCTGGCCAACAGATGTAGCCAAATAACAAGGACATTGGAAGACAAACTAATAGAACTACAAGGACAGAGCTGTAACAAATTTGGAAAAGAAGAAACGAAGAATTTGAAAATGTAGAATGTAGTTGCACGTGATGATGATGTAGTAATTGTAATATAATACATTATATTACGAAACTACACATGTACGAGCATTAGGAAATAAAGTTGAATGGCGGCAAGCTGTTCAAGTGTTATTGTGTGTATCGCGAACCTTATGTGTGCGTGTGAAGAGGACGTGTCAAGCTTAGATACATACATAATAACATTACATGGTGGCAGCGGCCGGATATCGGACCGATGCAAAAAGCTACACGATAACACGTTAGTACAGTTTGTTCGACTTTCAACGTTGAGGTCAAACCATGGCAGCCAAACACTACCGTAGCGCATCCCAAATGCGCTTTGCCGGTCGAGATGATAAAAGTGAAGCTTTCTTATTATGGCGCCAACGCATAGATCTCTAATCCAAGACCACTGGTCTGGAAGGTCAAGCCTTAACTCCATATATTTTAGAAGCTCTGGACGATGAAGGTTTGAAAATTTACAATAGCTTTGCTACCTCCATGCCCGTTGAGTCAGCAACCGACCCCGTAGCCATATTGGACGAATTTGAAAAACGTCTAATCATAAAGCACACAAACTTTAAAGCGGCATGATTAGAACTTCACCACCTGCAACAGAAACCTGATGAAAGTCTAGATGATTTCTTAACACGCATTAAGGAGAAAACAAGTTTATGTAAATTTAGCAAAGAAGACGAAAAAGAGCGAATTATTGAACAGATACTGCTTAGCACACCAATGCCAGAGTTCCAGAAATGGCTACTGAGCCAGAGTGATACACTAACTTTACAACAACTTCTGGATGAAGGCAGGAAACATGAGGCACAAAAACTAAATGTTAAACAAATTCAGCAAGGTACATTAGCAGCTCAGGTGGATGCAGTAAAAAGCTATAAACCTAAACACAACAAAGCAACTGGTATTAAGCAACAAGAAAAACACAATACAAGCAGAGGTACTATGTGTAAATGTTGTGGCCTAAACCACATACAAAATAACTTGAATGTTCATACAGAGACTCTGAATGGACATCGTCAACATTTTACCTGGTAGATGTTGAGGGACCTGCAATTTTAGGTTTACCAATGTGCGAAAAGCTGCGTGTGGTAACCATTAGCAACATTACAGCTGACAAAAAAGATCATCTTACTCCACACATCACTGGAGTAGATGACCTTAAACAGCGATTCCCAGAACAGTTTGACAGAATAGGCAAACTTCCAGGAAAGGCAAGACTCTTTTTAAAAGACAATGCTGAACCAAAGATAGACCCACCTAGAAAGTATCCTATACAAGTTAAACAGAAACTTGCCACATAACTAGATAAGATGGTGCAGAATGACATTATTAAAAAGGTTGAAGAGCATTCTGATTGGTGTAGTAGTGTCACGACTGTTTTGAAACAGGATGGTTCTCTTCGGATTTGCCTTGTCACAAAACATTTAAACAACAGTCTAAAGCGCTGTCCACACAAAATGCATACAGTGGAAGAGATAACTCACTAATTCCACAATGCCAGATATTTTTCTAAATTAGATGCTGTACACGGATACTGGAGTGTTGAGATAGCAGAGGAAAGTCAACTCCTTACAACATTTCGAACACCATTCAGCAGATATTATTTCAAGAGACTCCCATTTGGTTTGAATGTATCACAAGACATCTTTCAACACAAGATTGACAACATTGTTGAGCAATGTCCTGGCACAGTGGCTATAGCGGACGACATTGTAGTCTGTGGCAGGTCAGAACATGAACATTGACCGTAACTTGATTAACTTGATGCATGTAGCACAGACCCATGGGCTAACATTCAACAGCAGAAAGTGTACAATTAAGGCAACTGAGATACAATTTTTTTGGATTGCTGTACACCCAGAATGGTGTAAAACCAGACCCTAAAAAGGTTGAAGATATTCACGACATGCTAACACCAGCTACAAAGAAGGAACTGCAACAATTCTTAGGTGCTGTCAACTTCCTAGCACAATTCATACCAAATTTGCCAGCTGCTGCAGAACCTTTGCCATCTCTACTACAGAATAAAACTCCGTATGAATGGTCAGAAGACTACCAACACATATTCAATCATGTGAAGACCCTCATATCATCTGATGCATGCTTGAAATACTGTGATATGCAAGCATCTACTTTTCTCATGGTTCAAGTCTGAAAGGCCTAGGAGCAGCACTTTTTACAACCAGACAAAAATCCTGAAGGCCACTGTGCCAAAGAACTTCGTCCTGTAGCTTACGCAAGCAAATCATTAAGTTCTGGCGAAAAGAAACTTGCAAACATTGAGAGAGAGATGCTAGTTGTACGTTTTGGAATCAAACGCTTCCACACATTTCTTTTCAACCGCCCATTTACAATTCTCTCGGATCACAAGCTACTTGAGATGATTCATAAAAAAAAACCAATAGCTTCAGCACCACCACGACTACAAGCTCTGTTATTGGAAACACACGGTTATGATTTTAATATTTAGTATATCCCAGAAGAGGATATAGGTCTTGCAGGTGCTCTCAGCAGACTACCAAACCCCAACAAGATAACAGAGCTTACCCCAAACATTAAAGTCGACTTTGTCAAGTTTAGCGATAATCGTCTTGAACACATCAAAGAAGACACAATGAGAGATCCAATTCTTAACTCTCTCAAAGAACTAAAATACCATGGATGGCCAAGCTCTATCATGGAAGTTCCAACACACATCCGTCCATACTACTCTATGAGGGACGAGTTAAGCATCGAAGATGATCTGATCCTTAAAGGAGATCGCATTATTATACCAGAAACACAACGTGATATCATTCTTATACAGCTCCATAATAGTCACCTTGGTATTGTGAAGACACAAATGAGAGCAAAGAAGGATGTTTACTGGCCAAAGATAAACAAGGACATAGAAACACTATGTAAAAACTGTTCAATTTGCCAAGAACATGCCAATAGGCAGTGCAGAGAACCTCTCATACCATCAGGTATACCACTGTGCCCTTGGAGCATTATAGGGACTGCTATTTTCTCCATCAACAATAATGACAATCTTATTATTGCTGATTATTACAGCAAATTTCCCATCATTGAGAAACTTCCACAATCCTCACGATCAGCCGTTATTGCAGAAATTACAAAGAAGTATTGCAGCATATTTGGAATCCCAGATGAAATTAGATCTGACAACGGTCCACATTTCTCGGGTCAAGCATACAGAAATTTCACTAAGGACTGGAAGATCAAACACACAACATCACCGCCTAGATACCCTAAATCTAATGGCTTCACTGAGAGACAAATACAAACTATCAAGTCAGTCATGAAGAAAAAAAGAACAGAGGATGTACAGCTAGCACTCTTGAGATGGAGAACGACACCCATAGACAGTAAGATTGACAGTCCAGCAGAACTCATGTTTTATAGAAGAATTAAAGACCTTCTACCATCTAAGGCCCACTTCCGTCCACAACACAAAGACAGCATATATGATCGACTTCAGCATCGTCAGGAAGTTCAGAAATCCAACTATGACAAATGTGCTAAAGACTTACATCCATTATATCCTGGTCAGCATGTGGCTACGTACGACCACAACAATGGCACATGGTCAAAAGCAACAATCATTTCCAGAAACCTTGAACCCAGGAGCTATACCTTAAAAACCAGTCAGCAGCGACCACCTACTGAAGCGAAACAGAGTAGACATAAGAGAAATCCCACAGAGCACAAAAGAGAAGAAAATTCCCAAGCTTTCAACAGGCAATGCAGTAACTCCAGACCTTGGTAACCCATAAAACCAACAACCACCAAGGACGAAATCGCAACCAACTCTAGCTAAACCAGGAACTTCAGCAGAACCACCAACCCTTTACACCACTCGTTCTGGCCGTACAGTGAAACCTCCGAGCCGAGACAGACAGTGACATATATTCTCACACTGAAAAATACACATACATATCCTTTCTCACATGAAACATTTTGTGTAATAGCTTTTCCCAGACGTAGTTTAACACAAGCTGATTCTTGTTCTTGAGTGAACATTCTATATCTATATTGGCATTTTTAGTTTTGCTGCAAGTTATCTTAAATATGTGTTGTTCCTTTTCAATGGAAATGTTTGTACACATTTTTTTTTCTTCAAAAAAAAAAAAAAAAAAGGGGGATGTAATATAATACATTAAAATACGAAACTACACATGTACGAGCATTAGGAAATAAAGTTGAATGGCGGCAAGCTGATCAACTGTTATTGTGTGTATCGCGAACCTTATGTGTGCGTATGAAGAGGACGTTGTCAAGCTTAGATACATACATAATAACATTACAGTAGTAGTGGCAGGATGGATATCAACAGCAGCCGTATCAGCAATGGCATCTATATCAGTAGTGGTAGTAGCAACATCAGCAGTTAAGAAGGTAAAAAACAATTTGGTGCTAGTGAGTTGTACAAATGAAAGATACAATAAAACACGGACGATTCGGAGTCCACCTGACACCAGCACATGCAAAGAGGAAAAGGAAATTGACACTGCAAACATGTGGAAAATATATGAAAGGAAAAAAAAAATTGATCAGCGATACAGAAAGGTTAAAAGGTAGAACGTGCACGGGTAACACGCGGAAAATGTAGCACTAAATAAGCAAGCAAAATAAATAAACAACACAGACATATCAAGGCAATGAAACTAACAAACAATAAAAGTACAAACTAAAAAAAAAATGAAATAACGGAACAATGAAGTAATGTAGTCATCATCATCAGGTACCATGTCTAGTGGCGTAGGAGATCATGTCTCTCCACAACTTCCTGTCTCCAGTACAATTGACAAATTCCAGGTCACGATGTTAAACTGTCCAATATTTGCTCTCTTTGACTTCCTCTTTGTCCTTCAATGTTTCCTGTTGTTACAATGTATCCCAGCATTCCTCTTCTCATAACATGTCCCAAAAAGTGGATATAATTCAATGGTCTAAAGTGCAATAAAAAGCAGCAAGTTAAATAGGATAATGGCTGTCCGCATTAGTAAGATAAATAAAGAGAGAACCGTGAAAACTGTCAACATTAAATATATAAATACACATAAACAGGTAATAGTAGACACTGCTAGGAAAACTGAGAAGTAGAAAACTAGACAACAGAAAAAGTACAGATGTGATAGGCTTACCGGGGACTCGAACCCACGACCATCAGAACGGCAACACCGCTTGGCTAGCAGAGTGAATCGTGTCTATAGCAATAGAAGTAATTGCGTCTATAATTAAGTTGGGTGTTTCCTCGGTCCTCCATCAGTTACGTGGAGGATTCGTGCTAATGACCCCTGTCCATGAAGCACCCTTTTTGTGGTGCCTAGTTGGCAGGGAGGACAGTCCCGATTCCCTCTCATAGCGAGGCGGTATTGAAAGGATAGCACAGAACAGGAAGACTTGGTTTGAGTTTATTGAAGGCCTATGGTACTCAGGGAGCAGACCTTATGGTACTCAGGGAGCAGACCTTATGGTACTCAGGGAGCAGATCTTATGGTACTCAGGGAGCAGACCGTATGGTACTCAGGGAGCAGACCTTATGGTACTCAGGGAGCAGACCGTATGGTACTCAGGGAGCAGACCGTATGGTACTCAGGGAGCAGAGTGAGAATGTCAATGAATGGTCACATGATTAGTTCTTGTTTTGACAGCGTTACCTATACACGTGTGAGGAGTCCAGCAGTGACGTCATTATTAAGCAAGACCTGACGCATCAGTTTTCTTTTCGATCTTTATGGAGCGTCACTGCTACTGGACCCTTACAGAAGGAGCTCCTAAAGAGGTCTATATCGATCCCCGACATCCAGGGGGGTCGATGATTCTCAGAGGGTCGATTAAACAAATGGCTGAGCCGTCTCTACTTACATTCTCAAGTTTGTTCGTGTTTTAAGTTTTATTAAATCAAATGAACAGACAGAACCTGGAAGAACGTGGTGACTTTTGACAAAAACCTCACCATCTCCAACCAAATAACAATACCATTGTTAATACGCATCAGCCACATCCTTCCCATTTTGAAATGAACAAGTTCGATGACAAGGTAATATTAAGTCATTGCGTCTTTGTAATCACTTCCCTAATCTATTTATTGATTTTTTTTTGCCTGGGGTAGATTGAGGATTAAGGATTCAATGGGGGTCGAGACTCAAAAAATGTTTGAGGATCCCTGTCTTATAGGAAGACTGCACTTGCCATCGTCATGCGCAACCTCAAAATAAAGTCTCCTTGTACGACATGCATGAGAAGATCCTACTTATGCCTGGTAGTTCCGTAACATAAACTGCCGCAGGAGAGTGAAGTGTTAGAGACTTAATTACACTACGTCAAGATTTATGACATGGAGTGACCAGTTCCCTTCCTCTCTACATTTGTCTTCCTAACTCAAGAGCTGAGTCACGTACCCATTTAAAGCTGGGTAGACTAGAGATTGACGCTACCGAGTTTCGATCATGGAAAATAAGCGATGATGTCTTCAAAGAAACATAAAAAAGCCATCAATAAATCAGCCATATAAAGCGTAGACAGGAACAATTCTTTAGGCACATCATAAAAAGAGAAGATTAGCCCGATAGCAATCAGGATGGCACAGATTAGGGAAGCAGACATACAACAGTAGTCTTATATATATATGATGAAGATCAGCATTCTTTTTAGCAATAAAATATTTTAAATTTTACAGTACTATTGCTATTGTGCACTCAATAGACAAGTGTAAACATGATTTTAGGCTTTTATATATATATATATGTGTCGTAGATTTTTGATAGGTGTTTAAGATTGATTTTGGTCCCGTCTGAATAGAACTAGAACAGGTGATAACTCAGTGAGAGATAAGGTAAAGAAAATAGATTTCACGAGTGAAATGGTGAAAGGTAGAGTCTGTCCCTGTATTAGAGAAGATACTCTAGTCCAGCCTATCTCTACAACAGAAATTTGTTGATCAGACAGTCTACTTTCTCGATATATTAATATATATATCAACCACTCACATACACCCACACACAAATAAGTGACGACAATTAGACGCACAAACGTGAAACTATATCAAATGGAGTAGGGATATTGGGACAAGCTGACCAACACTGTTAATAAGTTTTTATGTTAATTTTATTTATCATAAAGAACTTCACAACATTTATCAAAATATCAAAACATAAAAATCATAGGTTACAGAATTAATAAGGAATAGACCCATAAGTGTAATTCCCCCCCCCCCCCCCCCCCCCCTGTTGAGACAAGATCCCGTTAGAAGAAGTTATTAAACCCCAAAAAGATTTGCGCTATGGTCTAGAATTTGCCTATGCTGTAAAGAACAGAGTTTCTCAGTTAATCTATTCTGAAATGAACAGTATTAGCAAAACATAAGAAAGGCACAACAAAGTGAGTATATTAATTATACAAATTTAAGAATTATTCATTCCTTCTTTCTCTCGCTCTGACAAACATGTGATCACATTTCATTCTCACTTACCAAATAAGTGCTTTCACCACATCTGGAACATATCTCCATTATGCATCCACAAATCCAAGGTTGGGTTATTTGGCGAAACCAGCCCCAGTTTCTCCAAGACTGATTAATTCTCTTATTGGGAAACGCTTGCTTCGTTACTGTTACTAGGATTCTGTTTATGTCACATCAATGAGTCCAGGTAGGAAATTACTTAAGAGATTTAATGGTCACAGTGTCAGTAGCGGATAAATTTGATACTAAAAGGAAATGTCGGGGTATTAAAATCTCCCAGGATCAAGAATCCTCGTCACACCACAAATGGTCGATAGTCGGAAAAAATGTCAATGTTTGATTATTTCGCCACCACGGGCTGAATGTATATAAAAATTGGGAAAAAGAAATCTGGATATCTCTAGACCCAGTTACAATTTATTCTTAATATTCTTTGGGTTGGTACTCTGTCTCTTACTGGGTGTAAACAAGAGGTCAGACCGGTCCACCACCTTGAAGACCCGATAGTTATAAAAGAATGTTCTTTTTGTACTGTAGGACTTAGATCCGTTATTCTCAGATTAGACTTTTTCACAGATTAAGGCCGCTGGTAGATTTAGGGTTTGTGACCCGTACTGAATATAGAAAGAAAAACAACCATATAATCACAATAGCCACTATCCCACTATTCTATCCTAAAATTAACCCGCGCAGAATTATAAGTTATTATCCACTCGGTTATTTAACTTTGAATAGAACTACACGTGTATAGCTTATCTTATCGTTAAAAAAACCCCGTGAAATAAGCGCTAGTCATTTACAAAATTACTCAAAATGAATTAGAAATAAATATTTATTTCGTCAGTACTCATAGTGATAGTGCATTTACTAGTTGACCAAATATCCCTTACTGGTTACAAGCAATTAATTAATCAACGCTACAGCCGGAACAATTTAGCTATAAATTATTTTAATTCGCTAGTCACTTAACACACTGTAAATCCTAGTGAAATATAAATGACGGACTTTAAAAATTAAATCACTCAACACAGAAAAATCTTAGTATAATATTTACCTCAGCACAGAAATTAAAACAACTCCAACGAAAAACTAAGTAATTCCAATGATATAGTGGATCTAGAAATTGCAGCTAGATGTTCCAAAACTTCTGTGGGTACTGAATAATCTAAGTTTTTTTTTTTTTTTTTTTTTTTTTTTTTTGCGTTCGCCCGCTAATACTCGAGGCGAAATCTCAGGTTATCATTTATGTCTAACCTGACATTGATTTTACGTGAGTATCCCTTTATTTCTTGTACAGAGACAAATGTCCCTCGCCATTCAGGCAAATACTCGCCGATTTCGGAGGTACCCATTGCAGCTGGGTCGGCTCAGGAGCCGCCAGTCCCTGGTCGACGACACTAATCTAAGTTTGAAAGCTGGAATATATATATATATACATATATATATATATATATATATATATATATATATATATATATATATATATATATATATATATATATATTAAATAGAGAAAAAGTCGCTGACCAGTGTGAGACATAACACCTTTGGGGATTTCTGCGGTTAGATTTTGAATCAAAGTCTATTTTGTCACTTAAGCCGCCCGTAGACGTGGTCCACGGGCAAATCGTCTCTTTGATCTCGTCGTTCCGTAGCTTAATTTACCTTCACGAACGAACGGATGTGGGGGGGGGGGGGGGAAACTAAGATTGATTATCTCCCCTTGACCAATGTCTACCGAAAGTACGTCTTAACTTATCGACCTTGATTTACTTCATTAGCTTATCTCCCCCTTTCTCTCTTTCTACATGCATCTATCAAAAGGTAAAACTTTTGAATTATCGCTCTTGATTCTACATATATATATATATATGACCCGCCCCCTCTCTCTACACGTGAAACGGTCTGATTTTAAACATTCCTGGTGCCTGTTAAGACAATAGAGAAAAGAAAAAAATTAGGCGTGGCTAAATTAAGAGTGAGACAGATATCAAGTACAAAGATTCTGCATTAACAAAACTAATAAGCAAGAAAAGGTGGAAAACAGGTGGAAGCAAAACGTGTAGATATCATGTAATGTATTTACATACTTCTGTCAAAATATGCACTGGGAAGCCAAAAAAATGGGTGTGACCCGCTTTATTGCGATTTTCGCTTTATTGTAGTGGTCTGGAACCGAACCCGCAATATCTCCGAGGTATGCCTGTATATATATATATATATATATATATATATATATATATATATATATATATATATATATATATATATATATATATATATATATATATATATATATATATATATTTCATCATTATTTATTAATGTCATACGAAGGTAATAAGATAAGGGAAAGAAAAAAGAAAAAGGGGAACACATAATGGTATAATAGAAATAAAAAGGAGAAAGAAGACACGAAGAAAAGAAAAATAATAACCGGGGACGATAACAAAAACACAAAATAATAATAAATTATTTGTGGAAAACAAACTTATAATGACTATTTTGTTAACTCATCAATACCACGAAAAACTGACACAGCAAATATCTTCCCAACAGCCCGCCCATTTGTCTGTCTATCCAATGACCTCCCGCTGTTGGCTACTGCAAACACAGACTGGATTAATCTGGACCTCCTGTCTTGACTTCTGCTGGGATATTTTTACCTCTACTGACACAGTGTTCGTGCTGGGGTTTCTATAACTGAGTTTGTAAGATTACCTCTCTTTCTCTCTCTCTCTCTTTGAGTCTGTGCGTGAAAGACTTACAAAGACCCTGAGAGACAGAAATGTAAGGAAGAAGGAAAGTTAGAATGAATGATAACTGACATGAAGAAACACTGACAGATGACTGCGTAGATAAATACATGCATAGACAGGCAGGCAGGCAAGCAAAGATAAACAGATGGCTATACAGATGGACAAACACGCAGATAAATAAATGGGTACACAGTGGACAGATAGACAGACAGACGGACAGACAGACATATAGATAGATAAATAGATAGATAGATATTTAGATAGATAGATAGATAGATAGATAGATAGATAGATAGATAGATAGATAGATAGATAGATAGATAGATAGATAGATGCGTCACACCGATATAGAAATTACGAAAGGGAAACACAAACAAAGAACAATTAAGAAAATTGAATACGACCAATAGAAAAGAGGAAAATTGTACCATTTTGATGCTCCTGGAAATCGCTGACATCATGTTATTCTTTCTAATAACTTCACGCTGTCACACATGCCGACACTGTAGTACCCATACGCCAATGTCCACAGCCTGTACGCATATGTACACATGTACATTTGCTATTAGTTCGCACGCAAATGCACCGGGTATTTACTGACAGCTTTAAGTAGACTTCACGTCTGTTGCTGGCAGTACGAGGAAATGTTAGACAGCATGATTATGAAGAGGGAGAGAAAAAAAGGAAAGGGTAAAAAAGGGGCGGGGGGGGGGGGGGAATAGAAAGGTAAAGAGTGAGTGAAGTTAAAAATTTTGCATTCGATGGAAGGAGAGACTTGTGCTAAACACAACAATGGTATAGATAAATATGTACTGATAGATAGCTATACAGATATTTGTATAAGTAGATAGATAGACACACAGACAAACAAATAAACGCATAGACAGACAGACAAACAGACAGACAGATAGATAGACAGATAGATAGATAGATAGATAGATAGATAGATAGATAGATCGGTGGGTGGGTTGGTGGGTAGGTAGGTAGACGGACAGACGGACAGACGGACAGACAGACAGACAGATAGATAGATAGATAGATAGATAGATAGATAGATAGATAGATAGATAGATAGATTGATAGATAGATAGATAGATATATAGATAGATAGATAGAATGGGCTAGCACGTCAGCATATAAAAGAAATTGCTACAAGCGTCATTCAAGACTACCGGCTGCAATGGTGGTTGTATGCTCCGTAGGGAGAAAAATAGGAAAATAATGATGATAACGGTTGTATTAGATGTACAGTTACAGAGCGGATCTATCGTGACGTCTCGTGTGTAACTGTAGGAGTGAAGCTGGGCACAGACAGTGTGTAACTGTAGGCATGAAGCTGGGCACAGACAGTGTGTAACTGTAGGCGTGAAGCTGGGCACAGACAATGTGTAACTGTAGGCGTGAAACTGGGCACAGTGTGTAACTGTAGGCGTGAAGCTGGGCACAGACAATGTGTAACTGTAGGCGTGAAGCTGGGCACAGACAATGTGTAACTGTAGGCGTGAAGCTGGGCACAGACAATGTGTAACTGTAGGCGTGAAGCTGGGCACAGACAGTATGTAACTGTAGGCGTGAAGCTGGGCACAGACAGTATGTAACTGTAGGCGTGAAGCTGGACACAGACAGTGTGTAACTGTAGGCGTGAAGCTGGGCACAGACAGTATGTAACTGTAGGCGTGAAGCTGGGCACAGACAGTATGTAACTGTAGGCGTGAAGCTGGACACAGACAGTGTGTAACTGTAGGCGTGAAGCTGGGCACAGACAGTGTGTAACTGTAGGCGTGAAGCTGGGCACAGACAATGTGTAACTGTAGGCGTGAAGCTGGGCACAGACAATGTGTAACTGTAGGCGTGAAGCTGGGCACATACAGTGTGTAACTGTAGGCGTGAAGCTGGGCACAGACAGTGTGTAACTGTAGGCATGAAGTTGGGCACAGACAGTGTGTAACTGTAGGCATGAAGTTGGGCACAGACAGTGTGTAACTGTAGGCGTGAAGCTGGGCACAGACTGTGTGTAACTGTAGGCGTGAAGCTGGGCACAGACAGTGTGTAACTGTAGGCGTGAAGCTGGACACAGACAGTGTGTAACTGTAGGCGTGAAGCTGGGCACAGACAGTGTGTAACTGTAGGCGTGAAGCTGGGCACAGACAGTGTGTAACTGTAGGCGTGAAGCTGGGCACAGACAGTGTGTAACTGTAGGCGTGAAGATGAGCACAGACAGTGTGTAACTGTAGGCGTGAAGATGGGCACAGACAATGTTTAACTGTAGGCATGAAGCTGGGCACAGACAATGTGTAACTGTAGGCGTGAAGCTGGGCACAGACAGTGTGTAACTGTAGGCGTGAAGCTGGGCACAGACAGTGTGTAACTGTAGGCGTGAAGCTGGGCACAAACAGTGTGTAACTGTAGGCGTGAAGCTGGGCACAGACAGTGTGTAACTGTAGGCGTGAAGCTGGGCACAGACAGTGTGTAACTGTAGGCGTGAAGTTGGGCACAGACAGTGTGTAACTGTAGGCATGAAGTTGGGCACAGACTGTGTGTAACTGTAGGCGTGAAGTTGGGCACAGACAGTGTGTTACTGTAGGCGTGAAGCTGAGCACAGACAGTGTGTAACTGTAGGCGTGAAGCTGGGCACAGACAGTGTGTAACTGTAGGCATGAAGTTGGGCACAGACAGTGTGTAACTGTAGGCGTGAAGCTGGGCACAGACAGTGTGTAACTGTAGGCGTGAAGCTGGGCACAGACAATGTGTAACTGTAGGCGTGAAGCTGGGCACAGACAATGTGTAACTGTAGGCGTGAAGCTGGGCACAGACAGTGTGTAACTGTAGGCGTGAAGCTGGGCACAGACAGTGTGTAACTGTAGGCATGAAGTTGGGCACAGACTGTGTAACTGTAGGCATGAAGTTGGGCACAGACAGTGTGTAACTGTAGGCGTGAAGCTGGGCACAGACTGTGTGTAACTGTAGGCGTGAAGCTGGGCCCAGACAGTGTGTAACTGTAGGCGTGAAGCTGGGCACAGACAGTGTGTAACTGTAGGCGTGAAGCTGGGCACAGACAGTGTGTAACTGTAGGCGTGAAGCTGGGCACAGACAGTATGTAACTGTAGGCGTGAAGCTGGGCACAGACAGTGTGTAACTGTAGGCGTGAAGATGAGCACAGACAGTGTGTAACTGTAGGCGTGAAGCTGGGCACAGACAGTGTGTAACTGTAGGCATGAAGTTGGGCACAGACAGTGTGTAACTGTAGGCGTGAAGCTGGGCACAGACAATGTGTAACTGTAGGCGTGAAGCTGGGCACAGAATGACAGGTAACATATACACTCACGGTTGTTCTTCCAATAGAAGTCTAGTATAGTGGCTCGTGATCATTTATTACACAATTAGTAAGCCACCCATCAAGAAATGAGGGCAACAAATTATAGTGTGCGATTTCTGTCTCATGTTCCTTTCTATTTTCTGAACAAGTAAGCCTTTGAACGCACAGAGACACTTGGAAACTCATCATCATGTGACGTATTCTTTCCAGAACGTTGTCTCCATTACAGCTGCTCTGAACGCATCACGATTCTGGGCAAGTCGACCTGCATCAGCCAAAGACAAGTTCAGACTCTCTGTGATGTCCTGGGTCCACCGTCGTCTAAGTCGACCCCTTCCCCTTTTTCCAGGGACCATGCCTTCCATCACTGTTTTTTCCAGACTATTATGTCTTTTTATATGACCGAAAAATTTCAGCTTCCTTATTGCGATGGTATTTAGGAGCCAATGTTCCTGTACGTTTAGTGAGTGCAGTACTTCTCTGTTGGTCTTTTTTTCTGTCCAGGGTATTCTCAACATCCTTCTGTAGCATTTCATTTCGAATGATGTAATCTTTTTTGCAACTGTTTTATTGAGTGTCCAAGTCTCGCAGCCGTATGTTGCTACTGGGAATATACATGCTCTGATCAGTTGTAACTTTGTTTCTTTGCTTGTGCCTTGCCATAGGTTTTTCATCTGTATTAGCTTATGTGAAGCAATTGCAAGTCTTCTTTTAATTTCTACTGCACAGTCGCCAGAGCTGTTAATGATTGATCCTAAGTATTCGAATTCATTGACACTTTCCAGTTCTTCGTTATCAATTTCAATTTCTGGTTTGGTCTTTACTTTGTCTGTTGTCAATACTTTGGTCTTCTTGGTGTTTAGGTATAGATTCTGGGCCTCGCTGTGTTTTTTGGTGGACAGAAGTAATTGTTCAAGTCCTTTTGGGTTGGTCGATAGGAGGACTGTGTCGTCAGCATATCTGATTTCCGGGATCTGGTACCCGCCGATGTTAAATGAGTCAAACTCTGTGTGTTCTTGGTCATCTCTTACGTTTCTCATGATATTCTCGGCATAAATGTTAAACAGGTAAGGGGAAAGGGTACAGCCTTGTCTTACTCCTTTCTGTACTTCAAACCATTCTGATGTTTCCCCCTCTATTCTTACGGCTGCCTGTTGTTCTTGGTACAGCAGTGCGATGAGTTGTATAAGGTGGTTTGGAAATCCCATATTTTTCATAATAGCCCAACTTGGAAACTATAATGAACAAAAAAGATCTTTATTACAAGTGAAGACAGATAACTGAATTAAACAAGAAATATAGGGAATCGAACGGAGAATGTTTGCCCGGAAGGAAAATGTTCTAACCACTAAATCTCTGACTCGCCTTGGTATACGCGGTTTGTTTGATAGTAACTATTTTAATGATTATCTCCCTGAGTCAGCGTTGCGTTACTGACGAACGTACAAAACAAATTACAGTATTAGAGAAAATGATGGAACATGCAATACTGATGATATAGAGTATGACAATAATGTAAAAATACTCTTTATTTTTTCATTCCATATATATATATAATATATATAATATATAAATATATATATATATATATATATATATATATATATATATATATATATATATATATATATATATATATATATATCATTCTATGACAAAATTCAGATCGCATATTTCTGTTATGTGAGTCCAGTTTCAATCTTATCACATATAGGTTTCAATTATTTTAAACCTAAGTAGGTTTATTTGGCTACTGTCTGTCGTGAAACGAAGTGTAACCCACTACTTTGTTAATCCTTGGAGAACCTATAAAACCCGTAGTTATGGCAACAGTCCAGACCAGGGAAAGCTCCAGGAAAATGGAGGAGAATCCTATCAATACTCATCCAGAAGAGATGAAAAAGGCTCAAGCAGCAGACAGCACGTTGAAGCCTTGTTTTGGCAAATTGCCTAAAGCACATAACCCTCCAGAGAAAGGAGACTTGTATATGAAGAATGGCCTACTATACAGAAAAGCTGGAACAGGACCTAAAGGGCATGGACAGCTTGTAGTGCCAAAATCTTACAGGGAGAAGGTTATGACGCTAGGACATGCTATACCCTTCAGTGGACATATGGGAATAGGGGCCACTGGACAAAGGATAGCCTGTCACTACTTTTGGCCAGGAATTACAGAGGACATAAAAAGATATGTAAGATCCTGTCCAGAATGCCAAAGAGTAGCTCCTAAGCATAGGACTGCACCAGCAACACTGGGAGAAATGCCTATTATGGGAACCCCTTTTGAACGTGTTGCAGTAGATATTGTTGGACCCCTCACTAGGACCAAGAAGAGAAATGCTTACATCTTAACCTTGGTTGATACTTGCTCTATGTGGGGAGAAGCAGTGGCCATGTCAGCTATAGATTCAAAGCACGTGGCAGAGGCCCTGTTGACAATATTTACCCGATTAGGTTTCCCGCATCAGATATTGACTGACAATGGGTCTCAGTTTAAGGGAAAGCTAACACAAGAAGTATTCAGGATATTTCAAGCCAGGCACTATCATTGTAGTCCCTACCATGCCCAAGGGAACGGTCAAGTAGAGCGGTTCAATGGTACGCTAATTTCAATCCTTAGAAAGCTGGCGAGTGAAAAACCTGATACTTGGGATACATACTTACCCGCTGCACTATTTGCATATAGGGAAGTACCCCACAACTCAACTGGATTGGCTCCAGCTACATTGTTGTTTGGAAGACCAATAAAAGGTCCACTGGAAGCATTGCTGCGGACATGGACTGATGAAAAGGCAGAGGAAACAGTGACTTCCGCATACCAGTACGTCAACGAGTTGACATCTCGATTGAAAGCAGGTTGGAAACTGGCCAATGATAACTTAAGACAGGCCAGGAGGAAGCATGCTGCGTACTACAACAAAAAAGCAAAGGATAGGGAACTGGAGGTGGGTGAAAAGGTGTTATTACTGTTGCCAAGCAGCAATAATAAATTGCAGATTGGATGGCAGGGACCCTATGTCATACTGGAGAAACTTTCCAGGACCAATTATAAGATTGACAAGAAAGGAAAGGAGAAGGTATATCATGTCAATCTTCTTAAAAAATACTATGACAAGGAATCATCAGAAGTTGCACATATTATGACCCTAGCCATTGCAACAGAAATGCACGGTGAACCACTTCACTCTATGGAGTATCCACTCACAACTACAGAGGATTATGTTCAAGTAAATATTAGTGAACATTTAACTCCAGAGCAGAAGAAGAGGGTTCAGAAAGTGTTGGAAACCCATGCTGATGTGCTCACAGATAAGCCAGGTCGTACGAATCTGTTAGAGTACGACATGAAGGTTACCGACCCTACCCCAGTATGCATGAGAACATACCCTATACCCTATGCGAAAGCCCAAGCACTAAGGGAGGAAGTTGATTATCTGTTGAAGGAGAAAATTATCTCGAAGTCAGACTCTCCCTATAGCTCAAGTGTGGTGCTATTGAGAAAACCGAGTGGTGAACACAGGTTATGTATTGACTACCGGAAGCTTAATGCGATCACAGAATCTCAGGTGGACCCATTACCTGACACCAACCAGCTGTTCTCTACACTGAGTAAGGCTAGGTATTTATCGAAGGTAGATCTAAGCAAGGGATACTACCAAATACCAGTGAAACCAGAAGTTAGGAAAATGCTGGCATTCAGTACATCAGACGGACACTACGAGTTTAATGTACTACCCTTTGGGCTGAAAAATGCTCCAAGTATCTTTTCAAGAATGATGAGGAAATTATTGGAACCTCTACAAAATCCCCATATCACTAACTTTATGGATGACATTCTTGTTGCTACAAACACATTTGAAGAGCATATAGTAGCGCTCTCCATGTTGTTTGACAGACTGAGAGAAACTGGATTGACTGCACGTCCAACCAAGTGCTATATCGGTTGTAAGGAGTTGGAATTCTTAGGTCACACTATTTCTACAGGTCATATGTCTCCTGACCCAAAGAATATAGAGAAGCTAAAGAAGGCACCCAGACCTCAAACGAAGAAAGATGTGAGATCATTCGTGTCTTTATGTGGGTTCTATCAGAAGTACATACCCCATTTTAACTCTCTGTGTGCACCATTAACTAACTTAACGAAGAAAGGACAGCCTGACAAAATCCAATGGAATGCTGATTGTGAAAAAGCTTACACAGAGCTAAAAGCAAAACTCACCAGCAAACCCATCCTTACACTACCCGATATCACACAGGAATTTGTATTAAGGACGGACGCTAGCAGTATAGGTATTGGTGCAACTCTCTTGCAGAAATCAAAAGCCCAGCCGGAGGAACTTTTACCAGTCGCCTACGCCAGTAGGAAGCTGAATGCAGCTGAGTTGAACTACTCGACCATAGAGAAGGAATGTTTAGCTCTAATTTGGTCCATCAACAAATTTTCACCTTATCTGTATGGGACACACTTCATTGTCCAAAGCGATCACCAACCTTTAACATTCTTGGCTGCATCTAAAAAGCTAAATTCGAGATTGTTAAGGTGGAGTCTGCTTCTGGCGCCTTATTCCTTTACCGTGAATTACATTCCGGGAAGAGACAATGTAGGAGCTGATTTTTTAAGTCGACACCCTAGTACTCTGGAAGGACAGACGCAAAAGGATTAACCACAGCAGGGGTTTACACGTCAGCTATGACAAGTCACAGCTAGGAAAGGAGGGGGCTATGTCGTGAAACGAAGTGTAACCCACTACTTTGTTAATCACTATGTCGAGATACAGATTTGCTTCAACCAATCAACGATCAACGTTCACCAGTCTCTGAGACAGAATAAATTAACGGCCATCTTGTTCACGCAAGATGGCCGATGAAAACTGAATAAAATTAGGCTGTATGAGACCAGGTACAAAACCGGAGGAAACCAATCAACTTGCTCCGCCAGGAACCAACCGAAAGCTTTCCTCAAGTAGTTACTTGACTATATAATCGGGCGGATTTTATGCTAACCACGCAACCCCGAACTTGACGCCAGAGATACAGACTGAAGAGGGAGAAGCTGTCACCTTGATTTATGGTAACTTACCTGAGGGCATCGACCTGCAACCTACTTCACTAAGTCGCGTCAAAACCTGGCCAGTTTAAAATCTTAGGAGGGTAAATATTTTTACGATAACCGTTGGTATTTGTTGTGTGTCATTTATACTACCTATCAGGTTACTGATTGTATCTTGGGGGGAATTAAGTATAATGATTGTATTTCCTATTATGATTGAATAGACGAAGACTAATAGGACTCATACTTCAACCTATTGTCTCCTATACTTCAATCTATTGTCAGTCTATAACTTCAGTCTATTGTCTCTGATAATTCCAAACTGTAAATATAACCAAAACAGTCCTTGTTAGGACTCAATCTATTGTCTCCTATAACTCAGTCTATTGTCTCTGATAATTCCAAACTGTAAATATAACCAAAACAGTCCTTGTTAGGACTCAATCTATTGTCTCCTATAACTCAATCTATTGTCTCAGATAAGACCAACTGCAATATAACCAAAAGTCCTTGTCAGGACTCAATCTATTGTCGCATCTAACTCAATCTATTGTCTTCTATAACTCAATCTATTGTCTCAGATAAGACCAACTCCAATATAACCAAAACAGTCCTTGTCAGGACTCAATCTATTGTCGCATCTAACTCCAATCTATTGTCTCCTATAACTCCAACCTGATATATCACCAACCAGTCCTCGTCTCATATACTCCTATCATAAGAACATAACAATATTGTTAGGATATATGTTACCAGCTATTGTCAGAGAGGGCGTGATATAGTATAGGGGGAAGGACATTGTTGTATCACACCTAGGTGTACATATTATTGGATTTATTCATGTATTGATTTATATTATGGGATGTATTCATGTATAAAATGTATTCATATATTGAATCTATATTATTGAATGTATCCATGTATTAGTTTATCAGAAAGAATGTTTTGCAAGTAGACACCTGTCTTGTCTCGCTATTGCTAAATCATACTGAGCCATGTTGTCATTCATCCCACATGCATACATCGGAGACACGCTCATTTCACTCACACTAGAAATAGGTGGGCTTGAGGACAGAAATTAGCCCCTATTTTTGCTTTGTTACAGGTTTAATTGTGTCCTAAAAACCTGAGGTCGTATGTTCGAGTCAATCCCGCTGCCTGGAACTCCGCAGGAGCATAGAGGTTGACCAGACTCTACATCTTTGGTCCCCCTCAGTCTTGGGTGGGCTAAAGGAACGATACTCTGCCGGTGGTGTGAACCAAACAAAGAAGAACAGACTTATGAGAGATGAGTACACATTAGTACCATTTCTGTCGGCATTGTGAGCATAGAACTGTCAATGAAGAAAACGTGAATTAGCGTAGCAAGAGACAATAATAAGATCATAGTGGATAAATTATACGTAAATAACAGCATAGCTGATAAACGTTATATCCTTAATTAACAGCACAGCTGATATAATTTTTGTTCCTATAATTGGAAAACGTGTTGTAATATTTATAAATATAAATATTTGTAAATCATATGTAAACTTACCAATTCATTTCATTCCATTTTTTGCAACATTCACCTTTCTGCACAAGAGTAGATAGTGTATATATACTAAATAAAATATAAGAAAATTGTATTTTGAACGACTTGTCAATTTTATCATTGTTAAGTAAAAATCTGTTTCCTTGCTTTGTTTAATATCACAATTAGTTACACAGCAGAGGTGGCGCTTTATGTCGGTCTCCTTTATACTATTGTTTCGAGATCAGATCATTCACAGCCGTAACTAATTTGTGATACCAGTAGTCCTCTCAGACACTGGGACTTCACCATTTTCTGCAGAAATTCTATTTCTGTAATTGTCAGTACTATACTGATCCAAGAGCCAAATAAAACCTCTCGCCACACTGTCTCAGTTTAGCAGTCAGAAACCATATGACTCTACTGCTTATATTTAGACAGCATTGCTCAAATTGAGACTCATTACCGACACTGGCAAAACAAACTACATCTCTGTAAGCCAAGTACGAACTAAACAGAACAATGACCAATGGAAATATCTCGCTTATCATGCACGATTCTTAACACCACACTCTTGCAATCCTTCTCTCTTCTAGCTAACAGTACACGCTGGCCCACTGAACCACTTTTCAATTGAAGTACGAGTATTATTTATTATTGAGTTACGTTCATGCCGAATTAAAGTGCCAATCTAATTATCTTTCTTACTGTCTGAACGCGTATATCATCTTAACAAGTCCAACAACTCTTAACTGTCCGATCACACTTTTCATTAATAACAATCTCTCCGCTGACGTAGGATTTGGGTAGTGGTCAAAGCTTTTAAGAAGATGATATAGACCAGTGTGGTAAAGTGGGATATTATAAATATTTATAGGGGACTTAGTGTACTGACTGAGATCAGCTGTGAAGGTATCTGTATCTAATAAGTGTGGTGTGTTACAGATGACCTTACTTTGCTACCACATTTAGACCTCAGTCAGACTTATTCTGGAATATTGTGATGACTACGTTGAATGTCTAGGGTTATGATAGTGATGAAGTGTATGTTCACAACAACCAACAGACAGATAAACAATTTAATTTAATCCACAATACTTTACAACACTGTGACACTCACATACATAGAACACTCTATAAGACTATCTTAATAAGTCAAGTGTTAACTTTTAAAATATGTATTAATTCCTTTCAATAATAGATATCCTGATTCAACTACAAAGTGAACCAGGAATTACCATCAAATGTAATCACAAGTTGTATGTACACAATTTATAGATAGGATCTTTGTATTGACATATATTATTATTACAATATGTGTGTAAGTTGTGATGTAGTACTATGAGGTAATACTGGCTTTTCAAGCTAGGTTGTTGTTTGTCATCATGACTTCAAGTGTTTGTTTCTGGTGGAAATAATATTGGAAAGGTTCACAGTTTCTTTTATTTGAAACAAATAACTGTCCCTCTTGATTTAATGTACAGTCAATTTGAGAGGGGGGGGGGGAAGGGTATACACAAGATTGAGCTGCTCTGGCCAACGAAATCTTAACTTCTGTGGGGGCGGCAGGAAACAGTCTCCTCTGCTCGCTTGCTTCACCGTGTTCTTGAGAAACAACACTGGTCGATATCTTGACCAAGGAGTATGCTACCAGCCTCTGGATTCAGCAAAACTCAGACCAGGTGCTGCTTTAATACTTTAGTACCACGGTCCCTGAAACAAGAAGGTTGTACCTCCTACTTCAGAACTAATTTATAATCTATTTCCACACCGAAGCACAAGACATAACAAACACCGAGTTCAGCGCGGTAGGCCAACTGCTAGCTTCTCATGTAACAATATACACCAGTATTCCTCTCCCTAATGGTTACAACGCCTCTGCAATTCCAGCATTAATTCCTTCTATTCAATAAGATAGGTGTCATAGTACTATTTGGCAATCCCATGCAGTTATACTCCTCTCCGACAAGTTTTGTTCATGGTGGAGCAATATCTAGGCTTTGCCTCATGTTTGTTACTGAACCACACACATACAGACACAAATTATCAAGTCACATTCAATTTTCATCAAAAAGATATCAAATATGTCTAGCTTACCACAATTCAAGGAAATATTAAACAAGTACGTTGACTGGCGATGAGTTATGGCACAATTCCGATCTGCCTCTGTCCCAGGCTTTTATTAGAAAAATATGAGCTGGTTCTCAACGCACTTGCTTCTACAAAGTTTATTTTCAAAAAGTGGCCCTGAACTGACGCTCCTAATTGACTATATCAAATGGTCTAGCCAATGAGACCATGTTTACAAAAGCATTTTGAAAAAATGTACCCTTCCTACCGTTTCCATTAACAACCAAAAATAGTATTTGCAATCGACTAATCATGTTTCGCCTTACATATTATTCTAGCCAATCAAATCGGATCTAACGTGGTGGCCTCATTTCCTCTAAAGCAGTGTCCAAACACGCCATTATGAGCAAATATGATCCTGTGTTGTCAGACAACACCACTATAGTATTTTGGCTATAATTTGTTAATTATTAGACTATTTGCTTAACACCTAACATATTCTTTGTCAGCAAGTCCTAAGGCACCCAAATATATAAGTTTAATGGAGCTAAGTGGCTTCGTTCAAAATATGTATTTTCTTCTACCACCCGTTCACTTCTATACGATGGGGTGTCTTCTGTACTGTCAGGCTAATGTCAGGATTTCAGACGTAAAACAGTATTGTGTCATGTTTCCTAATAAGCATTAACCATGTTTTTTAAAACCTTACCTCGTATTGGTAGTGTTTTTTGTCACTGTTTATTTGAAAAAAAATCAAGCCTGCATGCCTTTCGCGTGGGGTGGCATTAATTTCATATCGCGAGACGACGTGGTAGTATTGCATGCGTTCCTCCGTACATCTCTCTCTCTCTCTTCTAAGCCCGTCTGTCTTTTCGTTTACGTAGTGCATAAAATGACATTAATGTAATATTAAATCTAGGTCATTACGCAGTGAGTGTATCTCAAGGTTTTCTAAGAAACACAGTACCCGTTTTATTTTTAGAAACGCGTGTATTTTATGCAGTAGGCTTTACTAGCAAACGTGAAAGCGTTACAATTATGCAGACGAAGTAGAAAAAGGGGTTTTCTTTTTAGCTAGTATGACGTTCTATAACACAGGCGTACGCTATTGTGACCGCACAGTTCTTTTACCATTCTTCTTTCCTTTTATTGAATTAATTCGTCAGGCTTTACATTTACTTTCTAATTTAGATATGTGGATTAGAATTTCTCACGACAACCAGCCTTTCTCATCCTTGTTATCCTGGAGAAGCCCTTGAAAAAAATTGTCAGGTCCCAGGTAACCCCTACATAGTAATTAATATATCTACAGCACATGGTAACTTAGCGTGATCAATAAGCTGTAAATATAATAATACAATACAAATTGTCAATGCTCTTTTGAATAGAGAATGACTATTTCTATAGATCTGTTTATTTTGGCCAAATTATTATCTTTGTGTGTGGTTCCCCTCTCTTCCCCCCCCCCCCCCCCCATTCCCCACCTCCCCCCTTCCAAATTAAGGTTATCAACTCTCATGCAAGTCAGCAGTGTAGGAAAAATAAACTTCAGTAATTTTTCATAATTTCCTAGATCTTTTTTTAACCTTACCCAAGTAGGCCTAAAAGTCTTATCACAAATGTCTACTCGACAAAATGCTAATGAGATATGGTACCGTATGTGGAAGAATAAACACGGCTCTATGGCGCACTGCCATACGGGGTTGTTCGGTCACTGCCCACCAACCACTGCCAGCGCTAACATCGCCCAGCGCGCAAAGTTGTAAAAATACGACGTTTATTTATTTTATTTTTTTTCAGTCATGATGAAAATTTCTCTTATCAGACTTTACTATCTTGCTCTTCTCATGTCTGTTTCTCACGATAGCGTCCCTTTGACTATCACAGCAGTCATGTAAGCTTGTAGAAGTGGTTTTAGTGACATTGTGTTTTAAATGATGATGTTTCCAGCACGTTCACAAACTCATTTTAGTCGCCTCATACTATATTTTAGTCGCCTCATACTGTATTTTAGTCGCCTCATACTATATTTTAGTCGCCTCATACTATATTTTAGTCGCATGTAACACCAGAAGTCTTATGCTGTCATCACCTCTTCAGAAACCCCCCCCCCCCCAAAAAAAAAAAAAAAAAAACTACACGCTAGAATATATCTAAAGTCAAACGACTTGTAACATCTGGTGATCAAGTTCATTTATTATAAAGCTTCTAGCCTGACTGAAGACCTGGACAGACCTTGAACGGACAGTCCGGAACGAGAGGGTCTGGCGTGAATTTGTTGAAGGTATATGCTCCGCGGGTTGCTGAAAGGTAATGAACTCCATTCTTGTTCATATGAGATAACTGAAGCAGGACTATCTTGTGATACTAACAGATCACTTCCTGAATGCGTATTCTATTCATCCCTCGTCTTTCACTTCACTTATTCTTTCCAACTGATGCAGGCTTTATTCTTTCCATCAATTCCATTTTGTAAAATCAAATAAGTATAATGTTGTAATATAAAATATATGGGGTCAGAGTGGCTCAGAGGTATGGCGTCGTCATCGCATTATAAAGGTACCGGTAGAGGGAATATAATTGATGGACATTTTTTTCAGAACCAGTGGTCCAACCTGTGGTCCTAGCAGTGGTCCTACCTGTGGTCCTACCAGTGGTCCTACCGGTGGTCATACCTGTGGTCCTACCAGTGGTCCTACCTGTGGTCCTACCAGTGGTCCTACCTGTGGTCCTACCTGTGGTCCTACCAGTGGTCCTACCAGTGGTCCTAATGATGTCATACTTCCCCCCCCCCCTGTTCTTCTGGCCATTGAGATCGGATGCCTAGTCTAGATAAGGGCGAAATAATAGAAGGGCCCGTGTGCAAGTTGTGCACGTTAAAAATTCCACGGCAGTTGGAAATCGTAAAGAGTAGGCCATAAGGCCGCTACCCTGACTAAATTAAAAAATTAGAAACCTACCCACCACACAAATATTTATAGAATGTGTGATTCCTTTTACACACATTGGGATTCTCGCCGGTGCTACGGAGTTCGTGCACTGTGCTGAGATCCTCCTTGTGTGATCTAAGGGAGGAGATGGAGCACTGATGGAATATCTGTGTGTAATGAAGATAGTCTTTAAAAACCAAATCAATATAAAATATTACAATTACATCATGGAATTCAACTAAGTGTGTAATTATACATCAAATGCGACTCGTTTACGACAGTGTACTGTCATTCTGACAATGCTCTCACTAACAATACAGTAATTATACCTTTGGGCTGCCTGCTGGATTTTCTAATAACAAAAAAAAAAAAAAAAAAAAAAAAGAGACTCTGCTACTTAAATTTACAAGAAAACGGGAAGTATTTTTTCCCATCCAGTTGTAATAATAAAGATGTTTACATCTTTATTCGGTGAAGCTTAAATGTAATCGATTGTGGACATATTATGTGTTACTGTCACTGGCAATTCATTCATCACAAAAAATAGAACCTGACAAATCTGATTAACATCTCAGAGAAAGTAGTGTTTAAATGGAGGACTCGATTTCAATTATACGATTACTGTATTGTGTGTGAGGGTGAGTACACATTTAGTTCAAGCCGAAACACGTAAAGAAATAAAATAGATTGAGTGATCCACTACGTATCGCTGATACCAAGTGCACTAAAACTAATATACAATCTCTATACATTCTAGTGAACAGAATAAAAGTAGATGGTTAGTTATCATTCATCAGTCAGTACAAGTATACCTCGCTTTATTGCGCTTCACTTTATTGCGCATCGCTTTATTGAGCTTCGCTTTATTGGGTTTTTAAAAATTATTCATGTCTTTTTTTTCTAGAACGTGCCTTCTTCTTCCGATAGATTTTGGCGGGAACATAGCTTCAGAACATCGCTTCAGGAACATCGCTTCAGGAACATCGCTTCAAGCGAGTCGATTTTTTTTTAGCAATAATGGATTTATAATTTTACAGTACATTGATTTTTTAGACCTAGTGCTATTGCGCACTTAATTGACATAGTGTAAACATGATTTTAGGCTTTTATATGCACTGGGAAGCCAAAAAAATGGATGCGACCCGCTTTATTGCGATATTCGCTTTATTGCGGTGATCTGGAACCGAACCCGCAATATCTCCGAGGTATACCTGTAATTTTTCATGTCGTTCACAAAAAACCTGCAAAGTTCGCCATTACTAGTAGCCTTCTTCAGTCATATCTCAATATGGCAATGTGCCCCTGAGGTGATAGTCCTCAGTGGGTTTTCTTTTCTGTTGTTCCAGTCGTGTTATTTTCTCTTCTGCTTGTTGTGAGAGCTTCTTTTCGCCCAATCTGAGGTGGTGCCGTATGGAGCGTCGCCACTTGGAGCGATCGGCAGCTTCATTCTCCCAAGTTGCTGGATTTATATTCAGTACCTTCATGTCTCTCTTGTACACATCTTTGAACCTGAGCAGCGGTCGCCCGACTGTTCTTTTTGCCATCTGCCAGTTGTCCGTAGAAGATATCTTTAGGGATGCGATCATCTTCCATGCGGCGGACATGGCCAAGCCAGCGTAGTCTGCGTTGTCTAAGCAGTGTAAGCCAGGACGTGACAACACCTCGACATTTGTCACTTTGTCCTTCCACGAAATAATATGGATGTGGCGTAGACACCATAGATGGAAGGCATTGAGTTTCTTTCTTGTGTAGCATAGATCATTAATACGGCTGTGTTTAAAACAAAAGACTCGCTCACATTGTTGTTTCAAAAAAATCCTTATAAAATCGGCACATCACCGTTCACCATCCGACGCCAACCCCTTTCAAATACAAAACGCAATCTATATTTGCAGTTCATAAATCCCCAGGGTAAATGAGATTGAGCGATATGTCTGTTCATTAAGACAGTACTATTTCTGCCTTTCTCTTCTTTTTCGGTTGAATTTATCTGTTAGCACCAGGTTCTGCAACTTTTCTTTTGTAATGATATGTGGATAGAGAGCTTAGATTGTCTACTCCTGTTCTTGTAGAGTCTAGAAATCGTGATTATGTCTGGTATGTTCCTATACAATGAATGTACCAGAAACGGGCAAGAGCTAATGTAGAATAGCAGATCCTGCATTAATTATGCCATTCTTTCATTCTCCTTCTTTTTCGTTGTTTATTCTCAAATAATTACATCTATCTCTCTTATAAAGATGGCAGTTCGTCTCAGGCTTGTCTCGTCACCATACAGTTTCTCACTAAACTGGGTTGGAAAAGACAACGCAGTTACCCTGCTCCTCTCATGGAGCTGACAATCTAGGAGTACATGTTCTACTGTTTGTCCTCCCACATGGGCACATATCTGTCTGTCCAATTTTCAGTTTTTTTTAAAAACAAAGTATCCCGTTCAATCCTTGATGATTATAATTAGGATATATAGTGTAGTAAAATCAAGATAATAAAATCTGAACAGATGGTGTCTGCCTGGAATGGCTAGTTCTCAGTCTGAAAAGTATCACTGGATCGCTTCTTGGTAACGTTTAGTATGATTCTGCTTTACCGGACTCTACTTTCTGCCATTTTTCTCTATAGGCATTTCTCATTATTACTTTTATCTCGAACGAACGAACGATCGGAATCTTTATTTCATCAGGGTAAAGAAAAAGGTCTGATTGCCTTTTTACATTTCTGCCCTGCAATACAATTCTCAATGTTTTAAAATTAAAATATTAACTTCAATCACAATTAATCAATGTCATCATCACATTCAGTAACTGAGCCCACACAAGTACATTTACTCACAGTCATTCACGTACACAGAGAAGAGAGAGGGATAGAGATACAGAGAGAGAGGGGGAGAGAGAGAGAGAGAGAGAGGTCAAGCAATAAAGTTACTTTATATTTAAAGTTCAAATTAAAATTGAACATATTACATTGACAAGTAAATGCTCATGGAAACGTTGAAATGACTGAAACAGAATTGTCGTTAAATGTGTGTACAAGATTTCACGACATGTGAGTTATCTCTTTATATGTAGCTCTGTCTTCTGTTTGGGTTTTTCTTTCTCTATCTTTGTCACGTTTATCTGTCTTCTCATTTCCGCATATATTTTAGTGACCAGAGATCCACATCCACTGTTCTTTTACTTTTTTGAATTCATTGCTCGTTAGTGCTTCTGCCAGGCTGTGTAGTTAATTGGTTTTATTGTTTCTGAGGGCAGTGATGACTGATAGAGTCTGCGATGAGCATCATCTTGTCTCTAGCAAGATCTTTATTTTCCATGATGGTAATCGCAGCTATTTCTATTGCTTCTGCCTGCGCTTTCAAAGCTGTTTAAGAATTGTCCAGCCGTATGTCGTTTTTGACGCGTTGCTCCACAGCTTCATTACTAGTGTATCCAAATAAATGACCACAGGAGAATTAGTGCTGTTAAGAGGACATGCCGCAGAAACAGCACAACATCAATAAACGCTATCCATCAGTAAGCGTTACTGTTGGGTTCTTTTGTGATGGTAGTTGAGAGAAACGGTATGCTAGTGGTAGATGTATCAATGACTAGCTTAGACACGCGAATGGTTTCAATGAAAAGTTGTCAAAAGGTTATTCAATCAAATTCCAACGAGTGGTAGGCAATTGGCCAATTCATGACTATAATCAACTCGTTGGTAAAAGTTATTCAGGTTTATTGACGAATGACAAACGGCAATCAACGACACGATCAAGACAAACGATGAGAGCATCATAATTATAGTTACTGTTGATAATAATACATTCCTGTAGATTTCTTTATCAATCAAGACCTTTTCTATCCAAGTGACTAGGATTCCCAAACAGTTGTCATTTGAGATACATTAAGGTAATGTCCGTTAACCTTGTTCCAAGGACGTCTGTAACGGTAAACGGATTCATGCTCATGGATGACGCTTCCATATAATACTTGTTTAAATCCCAGACTTTCTCCTTACAATATTCTATACAGTTTGATATAATCCATAAAAGTACTACACGAAAATACAATCAGGTTAGCGACTTCAGTTGACTAACCTCTCCTACAAAATATGCCACGACCTTGGCATAGGCATTACAAAATATCCAATATTCAAGATATGATCAAATAGTTATCCTTTACTCGTAGGACTTCCCACTACGAAATATTACAGTGAAGTAAAGATCTCAACTGTTCCATTCTAGGAATCCAGTAACATATGGATTCCCGCTAGAATCCAGTGATGACCATCTGTTCCACTTTATTCATAGACGTATTAATATACATGAGGGTTCAAACGAAACTTACGTATTGAACTGCATGTTGGCTTCACCCTGAAGACTCAACAAAATCCTTCAGAACAATTCTTCCATCGAATTGTTCAGAATCAAAATAATAACATACGGGCAGAGAGAGAGTCCATCTTGCCCTTACAACAGCTGACGTCATAATCCTCAACTAGGTTACCCGTGCGCAAAGAGCAACTCATACTCTGCATTGTGCACGTCGGTGCGTGAATAAAACGTACGCACAAATAATATAACTATATCAAGACTGGTGCGTACATTGGCAGGACCTAAGACTACCCCCTTAGGTAAAACGTACGCAACAGCTCCCTTATCACCGGCCCTTAAAAAAAATTAATTATATTAATTTTTTTTAAAAACTAAGTACCCAAGAGAGGTGAGTCAAAACTACATCGACGTCTATGTGCATAAATTATATTCATAAAGTTATACAATATTATGAAAAAGAATATGAAAATGGAAATCAATATAACTGAATGAAAGTATGCATTAAAGCACACATCCACAATCGACCTACTTTGGAACGATGTGGTAAACTACGAAGTAAAAGAAAGTTGAAAATGAAAACCAAAAAAATGATAAAAACATTCAACTAAATTTACAACTCAAACATGTGATTTCAAATAAAAATGAATAGCAACGATGATGATAATAAATGACAAGAGAATTAAAAAATGAAAATGAAAGATGCAAAATGCAGCAAAGCATAATTAAACACGTTAAGAAGCAACACCCGTAATGTTTCTAACATTATGACGGTGGACTAGTTATCTAAACGTGAGAGATAATGTATAATGAGAAGTAAATATAAGTATAAAGAGACACTTACAACTATTCAAGTTAATTAATGTGTACTCTACAAGTAATTAAGTGGCTTAATTGATTTCATCTAATTAAGATAGTTCTTAATTACAAACAAATAACTAATTACTAATTTATTTAAGTAATTGCAATTTTACTCAGTGTTACTGTTCCATTAACACTAGTTAGTAATCGACTAGAATATGTTCTTAATGTTCCATGCAAGATGCAAAGATATTCTTGAATACAGTATGTAGTGTAATATGTTCCATAGAATAATGAATGTCTATGTGTCACTATGAACAGTGTTTCCGTACTAATAAAATGTTACTACACACGAAGTTACGTTATAATCCAAAAGTAAGTATATCCAGGAATTTTTTTTGCTGGTACGAATAATTCAGTTCCATACAGAGCACGTATAGAAGTTCAAAAATTGATAATGTACTCAGTTCCTCTTATTATATTTGATTGATTATCTATGAGGACGTTTCAACATCCGGAAGTGGTTTAGGTTCGAACAGTTCGCTTGGACATCTTGACAGACAGTCCGCAAACACATTTTTCACTCCAGGAATCGCTCGAATTTCATAGCTATATGGCTGGAGAGCAATAGCGTATCTGGTTGACTTTGATGATTTAACGTCCTTAGTGTTCAGTGCTGTGAGAGCCTTTTGGTCTGTCTCCACTACAAAGTGGGAGCCTAGCAGATAACGTTCCAATTTTGTGATTGACCAAACTAACGCGAGCAACTCCTTGTCCAGAACGGAGTATTTCATTTCGCTCGCCGTCAGTTTTCTCGAAACATACATGACTGGAAATAAGGTGCCCGTATATTCCTGCATCAAAACTGCAGCAATGGCGTAAGAAGATGCGTCACTACGAAGAATAAAAGTAAGATCTTTGTTAGGCAACTTCAAAAATGGCGCATTTGAAAAAAATCTTTTTATATAATCTAACGCGATTTGGTGTTCGTTAGTCCACTGGATTATGTTAGCTGTCCCTTTTCTCAGTAAAGAAGAAAAAGGTGCAGTTAAAGTAGACAAATGAGGGATGAATTTAGAATAGAACTGTATTAGTCCTAAAAGAGACCTAACTTGTTTTTTTTGTCTTAGGTGCTGAGATGTTTAAGATTTTCGAGACATTACTGTCTTCTGTATACATTAAACCCCGACCTATACGATGACCCAAAAAGGAGATGTCATGAAAACCGACAAATGCCTTAGAAGGTTTCGCTGTTAAGTTATAATCCCGTAGAGTAGAAAGTAAAGCTTGTAATCCCTGAATGTGTTCATCCCAAGAGTTACTGAAAAGACAGATGTCATCTATGTAAGTAATGACATCGGGACGATGAGACAGTACGCGGCGCATCATGCGTACAAAGGTAGCTGGCGCATTCATTAATCCGAATGGCATAAAATTCCATTGGAAAAGTCCCCGTGGCGTCGAGAAAGCGGTGAATGGCTTTGCTTTAGGTGTGAGTGGCACTTGCCAATAACCCTTTGAAAGGTCAAATTTCGAAAAAAATGTAGCATGGGATAATTTCTCCAATAAGTCATCTAAGAGAGGTAAAGGTTCCGCATCAAACTTTGTAACTTTGTTTAATTTCCTGTAATCTACGCAAAGACGAATATTGTTGTCTTTCTTTCTAATAATCACCATAGAAGAAGAGTATGGTGATGAAGATGGTTCAATTATATTTAATTGAAGCATCTCATCCAATTCCTTATCAACCTTAACACGAAGTGTAAAGGGATAGGATATGGGCGCACTCGAATAGGCGTATCGTCAGTCAGAATAATGTCATGT
Source organism: Oreohelix idahoensis (assembly GCA_024509875.1). Taxonomy (NCBI): domain Eukaryota; kingdom Metazoa; phylum Mollusca; class Gastropoda; order Stylommatophora; family Oreohelicidae; genus Oreohelix; species Oreohelix idahoensis. Next base: position 131,520 of record JAMPIV010008746.1, read on the forward strand.
TGGATGACTGACGTATGACCTGGGATGTCAGTGAGGACATCCTCATACGAGTGTAGAATATTAGAGACTTGCTGACGTTGATCAGCCGAAAGAGTAGATGAAATAGTAACATCATTCCAATTCTCAGTGGAATGAAGTGGCACAACTGGTATTGGCAGTTGTACATCATCGAAAGAAGATTCTTCTTCTTGGATGACTGACAAACTAGAATAGTGTTGAATAGGAGGTGTAGGATCGTCAGTTGCTTGGAATACTGACTGTAGATAATCAGGACGTGAGTAATATTCCTTCAACATGTTAATGTGGAAAGTTTTATGTTTACCATTTACATCAACCATGTAGTCAACATCGAATATTCTTGAGATGATCCTGAAAGGACCTCTCCAAGTAATTAATAGACGATTGTTATGAGTGGGGAGTAAGACAAAAGCTTCGTCACCAGGAATAAGCTGGCGAAGACGTCTATACTTGTTTGCAAATAGACGAGCTTTTTCTTTGGCTTGTTCGGATGATGCAGTAGCTAGTCTACAAGCATCTATGATTCTCTTTCTCAGAGAGATCACATACTCATAAGAGGATTGAGTTTCCTCTTCAATATTCTCTTCAACCAATAAGTCGTGGATTAACGACATCGGGCCACGTGGTTGCATGCCAAAAACAAGCTGGAACGGAGAAAACCCCGTGGCTTGATTTTGCACCTCGCGATACGCGAAGAGAGCGGCGGGTAGGACCCGATCCCAATCCTGAGGGTGATCTTGGGTCATCTTACCCAACAACTGCTTGAGTGTCCTATTTTGGCGCTCAATTAACCCATTGGACATCGCATGGTAAATTGAACTAAGTGATCTGTCTATACCTAATGTCTTCATAACTTGAGACATGGATTCAGAAATGAACTGAACCCCATGATCCGATAAGATCTTCCGCGGAAAACCAATGCGTGAGAAGATCAACATTAACGCCTCTGCTACACTGGCAGATGAGGTGTTCTTCAGAGGGATGGCCTCAGGCCAACGAGTGCACATATCAATGCAAGTAAGAATATGCGTATGCCCTCTGGCAGATGGAAGCATCGGACCAATAATGTCGATAGCCATTTTATCAAATGGTCTAATCGGGATGTCCGCAGCTTGAATAGGAGCCGCATGAAATGGGCCCCGTACTTTAACTTCCTGACATATCAAACATGAACGACAATAGAGAGTAATATCTCTATGAACGCCCGGCCAGTAGAATGCAGAAAGCACTCTGGATTTGGTACGTGAAAAACCCATATGGCCCGCGCATTGCGAGTCATGAGCATGTCGCAATATTCGCGATCTCATAGAAGACGGGACTAGAATCTGAGAACATAAGGATGAATCCTTTTCCCGTATCAATCTAACTAAAATCCCATTTTTAAGAATAAAGTCATGTCTAGATTTTGCAAGTTTGTTGCTTGTATTCTTTTTGTTCACATACTGAAAAATTTTTTTTTAATGAATCATCAATCTTTTGTACAGTTGCAAACGACTCCCGTAAAATAGGAGCATCGTCATCACAAGTGGTATGAACTGTAGGTTCATATGGTGTATCATGCGACATAATAGTAGCTTGAGCTCTAGTCACTACTGCATTTGCAGCCTGAAAATGTCGCTCTTCCCATGCAGCAATTTGCTGTGGTGTACACTCTGTTATACCATGTATACGACCCAATATGACATCACAAATTGGATTAGGAAGAAGACAGGCGTGGATCTTCCCTGAAAAAAATGGTGTATTTAAATTAATAATGGCTGTGGGAAACATTTCCACTGTGCCTCCAAAGGTAACGCATTTGACTGTGTGGCCCGTGGCACAACGAGGATCTATCAGCGAAGTCCGTACACCGACCGTGGTACAACCTGAATCAAATAAAAGAGAGCATGGAATATTATTGACAAGTCCTTTGTGAAACTTAAGAGATCCTTGTCCCTGATGTACAGAAGTTGTCGTGCAGACTGCAGGTAGGCTAGGCAAAATGTGTCCGCAGCGCAACGTCGTGATCGCCTTGGGCTGGAAAAGTGTTGAGCATTCTGCACAAGCTGTCACCTGATGACTATCAATAGAAAAAGACATGGCATTATGAGCATCAGCACCTTTAACCTGTTCATTGTTAGCCTGAGTATCACTTAAAGCGACATTAGAATGTCTACGTGTCTGGCTCGACGATCTATCTCTTCGTCGCGATCTGTTCTGATTATTTGCATTAAAATTGCCACCATTGTCATTCCTGCTTGCGTTAAAATCTGTATGAGTTCGCCAATTATTATAATTAACGTTGTTATGTCGGTGAAATGAATTATTCCAAGAACTTTGTCTATTTTGTGGAACCTGAGATTTTGATAGCCAGTTTTGTTTATTATTATACCCTTGATTATGTTTGAAATTATTGTTACCAAAATCTCGCGATCTATGAGCTTGGTTCCAAGAAACATTGAATCGAGCAGATTGTTGGAATTGCTTCCCCTTATAAAAATTACCATTGTTGAAATTCTCATTATTTCCCTTATTAAAGTATCTGTCGTTACTCAATGAACGATTTCGTGAAAAATTATTTTGTTGTACGGCAAAAGCAACTGGCAATTCACTTTTAATCTGAGCATTACTTAGATCCATGGATGGGTGAGCAGTGCAGAAATTTTTAGAATGTTCTTCTAGATCTTTCATAGATAAAGGTTTCCGTTCGTGCAAAAATGCAAGAAATGCTGGATTTACTGACGATAGCACCTTATCGCGCAGTAGTAAATCGAAAAGACCTTCATACGACTTTTCTATCTTGGATAATTCGATCCATCTTTCTAATGTTAGCCGTATTTGGGAAAGAAAATCACAAAAGTTCTTCCCTGATTGCGGTAGCAAAGTCCGAAAACGTAATCGGTATTCATTTTCTGTCATTTGGAATTTTCGGAGAAGTGAAGCTCGAAGAGCGTCATAATTATTCTTATCATTAATACTGGTGGTATGATAAACCGCCAAAGCATCTCCCGTAAGCAATCTGGATAAATATGTAGAATATAGTGATTTATCCACATTGTAAGACCTACAGGTGGCCTCAAACCTATCCAAAAAAAATATCACGTCGTCAGACGGGGGGTTAAATTTAGGTAATTTTAGGTGAATTTCCTTAAAATTATCATGCCTGGATGAAGCTTGGCCTTCGAAAGTTCTCTGCGAATTAGCTTCTTGAGTTAACCTAATTCTATCATATTCCAATTCGGCAAGTTTCAAATCATGCTGACGTTTCTTATCATTCTCTTCTGTCTCAAGCTGAAGTCTTTTTGCATTTTGTTCAGCTATTAATCTTCTTTCTTCCATTTCCTTTTGTTTAACTTCCATTTCCTTTTGTTTAACTTCCATTTCCTTTTGTTTAACTTCCATTTCAATCTTAAGTAGTCTTTCTTTTTCTGCAGCATCAAATCTAAATTTTTCTTCAGCCTCCAATCTTTTCTGTCCTGCCTCACGCAGAAATCGTTTCTCTTCTAATTCAGCTGCTAATCTCATTTTTTTCTCATTCTCCTCAGACTCAATCCGTTTTTGATCTGCCTCAAATTGAAGTTTTTCTAGTCTTAAAGTTTCTAACTTTCTCTGTTCAGCTTCTATTTCTTGAGCTTTCCTATATTCTGAAAGTGCGAATGTTTTTGCCTCATCAGGAGCCATCTGAAGGGCTTTTGCTTGCTTAATGAAATAATCTAGTGAATACATTATGTTTTATAAGTAGTCACTATACTCTTAATTTCTAAATATGATAATTAATTAATGTAAATTAATTAACCTTGTTAATGCACCGAATGGTCTTCGTTCCTGTCCTAGAACGGTATATCATACTCATATAATTGTCAAATATATTAATAATCAATAAATTAATTTATGTAATGACATGTTATGAACAGACAAAAGCCATAGACAATAGCAACAACAATGACAAGACGAGATACTCAAAGACAGTAGAAAACAGTCGCAGAAATCCAATAACGGAATTATCGCTCAATTGAAACTTATTAATCAAACCCTATAGAACATCTGACAAAGAGCCCGAATCGGCTTCGAGATGAACCTCGTTTGTCAGATCGACCTCCCTACCACCCACGACGGATATACAACATAGAACATGCAACATGAAAAGTATATTGGTGGACATAGAAGAGAATAGGCACAGCCAAACACAATACAGTAATAAACGAGACTCCGTTTATACTTATCTCGGCTCATCAAACAAAAATTGTGCCTCGTCTCCGTAAATGTACGTTTGAGAATCGAAATACTTCGGCCTGAGTATTGGAGTATAGCTCGCACGTAAATAAGGACCAAAAGGATGATGTCCAACATAGGTAGTCACTGGAGAACTTGGTGTTGAGGTTCATTGCTGACCTTGACCTTCTGATAACCGTCGTGTAGATTCCATGATGAAGACACGGGTCTTTCTGTCTAACGATTTTTGGAAATATATTGAGTAAGTTCCCTTCTTTGAAACTTGTCCAAAACACACTGTGCCGCCATTTAATGTTGGGTTCTTTTGTGATGGTAGTTGAGAGAAACGGTATGCTAGTGGTAGATGTATCAATGACTAGCTTAGACACGCGAATGGTTTCAATGAAAAGTTGTCAAAAGGTTATTCAATCAAATTCCAACGAGTGGTAGGCAATTGGCCAATTCATGACTATAATCAACTCGTTGGTAAAAGTTATTCAGGTTTACTGACGAATGACAAACGGCAATCAACGACACGATCAAGACAAACGATGAGAGCATCATAATTATAGTTACTGTTGATAATAATACATTCCTGTAGATTTCTTTATCAATCAAGACCTTTTCTATCCAAGTGACTAGGATTCCCAAACAGTTGTCATTTGAGATACATTAAGGTAATGTCCGTTAACCTTGTTCCAAGGACGTCTGTAACGGTAAACGGATTCATGTTCATGGATGACGCTTCCATATAATACTTGTTTAAATCCCAGACTTTCTCCTTACAATATTCTATACAGTTTGATATAATCCATAAAAGTACTACACGAAAATACAATTAGGTTAGCGACTTCAGTTGACTAACCTCTCCTACAAAATATGCCACGACCTTGGCATAGGCATTACAAAATATCCAATATTCAAGATATGATCAAATAGTTATCCTTTACTCGTAGGACTTCCCACTACGAAATATTACAGTGAAGTAAAGATCTCACCTGTTCCATTCTAGGAATCCAGTAACATATGGATTCCCGCTAGAATCCAGTGATGACCATCTGTTCCACTTTATTCATAGACGTATTAATATACATGAGGGTTCAAACGAAACTTACGTATTGAACTGCATGTTGGCTTCACCCTGAAGACTCAACAAAATCCTTCAGAACAATTCTTCCATCGAATTGTTCAGAATCAAAATAATAACATACGGGCAGAGAGAGAGTCCATCTTGCCCTTACAACAGCTGACGTCATAATCCTCAACTAGGTTACCCTGCGCAAAGAGCAACTCATACTCTGCATTGTGCACGTCGGTGCGTGAATAAAACGTACGCACAAATAATATAACTATATCAAGACTGGTGCGTACATTGGCAGGACCGAAGACTACCCCCTTAGGTAAAACGTACGCAACAGTTACCCTTCAATAAACGTTATCCATCAATAAACGTTATCCATCAGTAAGCGTTACCCTTCAATAAACGTTATCCACCAATAAACGTTATCCATCAATAAACGTTATCCACCAGTAAGCGTTACCCTTCAATAAAGGTTATCCATCAATAAACGCTACCCATCAACAAACACTACCCATCAATAAACACCACCCATCAATAAACGCTATCCATCAATAAAAACTACCCATCAATAAATACTGCCCATAAAAAACACTACTCATCAATAAACACTACACATCAATAAACGTTATCCATCAATAAACACTACACATTAGTAAACATTATCTATTAATAAACCCTACTCATCAATAAACATTATCGATCAATAAACACTACCCGTCAGTAAACTCTCTCCATCAATGAACGTTATCCATCAATAAACACTACTCATCAGTAAACACTAACCATTAATAAACGTTAAACATTAATAAAAACTATCCATCAATAAACACTACCCATAAAAAACACTACACATCAATAAATGCTATCCATCAATAAACACTACCCATCATTAAATGCTATCCATCAATAAACACTACCCATCATTAAACGCTATCCATGAATATATACTACTCATCAATAAACGCTATCCATCAAAAACACTACCCATCAATAAACGCTGCCCATCAGAAAACGTTATCCATCATTAAACGCTATCCATCAATAAACACTACCCATCAATAAACGTTATCTATCAATAAACACTACCCATCAATAAACGTTATCCATAAATAAACACTAACAATCAATAAACGTTATCCATCACTAAACGCAACCCATGCGTATATGTTGTCCATCAATAAACACTATCCATCAAGAAGCACTTCCCATAAATAAATACTACCCATCATTAAACGTTACCCATTAATAAATGTTATCCATCAATAAACACTACCAATCAATAAACGCTACCCAGCAACAAACACTACCCATCAATAAACGTTATCCATCAATAAACACTATCCAACAAATAAAAAACTACCCATCAATAAACGCTATCCATCAATAAACGCTATCTATCAAATAAAAAACTACTCATCAATAAACGCTATCCATCAAATAAAAAAAACTACCCATCAATAAATGCTATCCATCAATAAACGCTTTACATCAAATAAAAAACTATCCATCAATAAACGCTATCCATCAAATAAAAAAAAACTACCCATCAATAAACGCTATCCATCAATAAACGTTATACATCAAATAAAAAACTACCCATCAATAAACCCTATCCATCAAATAAAAAACTACCTTTCAATAAACGCTATCCATCAATAAACGCTATCCATCAAATAAAAAACTACCCATCAATAAACGCTATCCATCAATAAACGCTATCTATCAAATAAAAAACTACCCATCAATAAACGCTATCCATGAAATAAAAAAAGCTACCCATCAATAAATGCTATTCATCAATAAACGCTATACATCAAATAAAAAACTATCCATAAATAAACGATATCCATCAAATAAAAAAACCACCCATCAATAAACACTATCCATCAAGAAACACTACCCTTCAATAAACGCTATAAATTAATAAACACTGCCCATCAGTGCACTCTGTCCATCAATAAGCGCTATCCATCAATTGAACACTACCCATCAATAAACACTATCCATCAATTGAACACTACCAATCAATAAACGCTATCCATCAATAAACATTACCCATCAATAAATACAACCCATCAATAAACACTACTCATCAATAAACGGTACTCATCAATAAACGCTATCCATCAAATAAAAAACCACCCATTTATAAACACTACCCATCAATAAACACTATCCATCAATTGAACACTACCAATCAATAAACGCTATCCATCAATAAACATTACCCATCAATAAATACTACCCATCAATAAACACTACCCATCAATAAACGGTACTCATCAATAAACGCTATCCATCAAATAAAAAACCACCCATCAATAAACATTACCCATCAACCTTTCCGGTCTCCTGAGTAGTGAGATCGGATATTTAGCCTTCTCGGTAAGGGCGAAATAAATAGGAGGTCCCTTGTACAAGTTGCGCACGTTCAAGTCCTACTGCAGTTGAAAATCGTAAAGAGTAGGACTAAATTAAAAAAAATTAGAAACCTACCCACCACAAAAATATTTATGGAATGTGTGATTCCAATATACACACACTGGGATTCTCGCCGGTGCTACGGAGTTCGTGCGCTGTGCTGAGATCCTCCTTGTGTGATCTAAGGGAGGAGATTGGAGCATGGATGGAGTTGTCCGTGTGCAATGAAGATAGTCCTTATAATCCAAACAAAGCACTACCCATCAATAAACGCTATCCACCAATAAACACTATCCATCAATAAACGTTATCCATCAATAAACACTATCCATCAATAAAAACTATCCATAAGTAAACACTACACATCAATAAACACTACTCACCAATAAACGCTATCCATCAATAAACGCTATCCATCAGTAAACACAATCCATCAATAAACGCTATCCATCAATAAACGCTATCCATCAATAAACGCTACCCATCAATGAACGCTATCCATCAATAAACGCTATCCATAAATAAACACTGTCCATCAATAAACACTATTCATCAATAAACACTGTCCATCAATAAACACTATCCATCAATAAACACAATCCATCAATAAACACTATGCATCAATAAACACTATCCGTCAATAAACGCTATCCATCAGTAAACATAATCCATCAATAAACACTATCCATCAATATACACTATGCATCAATAAACACTATCCATCAATAAACACTATGCATCAATAAACGCAATCCATCACTAAACACTATGCAACAATAAACACTATGCAACAATAAACACTATCCATCAATAAACGCTATCCATCAATAAACGCTATCCATCAATAAACACTATTCATCAATAAACACTATCCATCGGTAAACACTATCCATCAATATACACTATCCATCAATAGACACTATCCATCAATAAACACTATCCATCAATAAACACTATCCATCAATAAACACTATCTATCAATAAACAATATCCATCAATAAACGCTATCCATCAATAAACGCTATCCATCAATAAACACTATCCATCAATAAACACTATGCATCAATAAACGCTATGCATCAATAAACACTATCCATTAATAAACACTATGCATCAATAAACGCTATCCATCAATAAACACTATGCATCAATAAACGCTATCCATCAATGTGACGATGAAAATCTAGCCTCTCTTTAATTACAACTAAACCTCTCTTTAATTACAACTAAACAACTCGAGTCATTCCCACGCTTGCTGGCTATTTAAATAAAACTATTTTCGGTATCTCTTACTGACATTCCGTCAGGAGGCGGAGTACCGGCGATCAGGTTACAATGTCAGAGCCGAGGTTTGAAACCTCTGTTTAACACCTGATAATAGAATGGACTGAATTTGCTCCAGGTGTGTTTTGCAAGACATGGTGACATCGGGCCGATTCAGTATATAGGCGCAGTTTTAGAAAAATAATTATCAGTCTGCCCCAGGAATTGTGACATTGCTAGCGCGAATCTTGGAGTTTTATATAGAGATAATTCCTTTTAGATTCGTGGAGAGTGTCAATTTGTCCTTGCGTGGCGGTAATCATAATATATATTAGAATTTTGAGTGTCTTAGCGTGTTAAAATGTGTTTATTAAATAAGCATATTAAATAACTTAGTAATAAATAAATTTAATTTCTTGTTATTCCCCCAGTAAGAGACGCTTTAAATTAATTAATATACGCTAGGCGACTGATAATTGGAGTTAAATATACTTTTATTCATCATGCGTAATTTTTGTGAATTACTAGAGTTTATATCTCGTGTTAAAGCGCGATAATATTAGCTGGACTCTTTGTGGATTTTAAATATAATTTAATATCAAGAGGTCTTACCTAACGAGTGTAGAATATAATAATGATATCATTGTTAAAATGTTTGTTTTTTCTACATCTAGGCGATCAACCCTGCGATCTAGCGGTCTGAATAGCTCCAGAAACATTCTTAAAATATTATTGGGTCCTAGATTTGGACCTGTGCGGTTCTCTTGGTTTTTCTTACAGAGAGAGAGAGTACCCACATATAAACATTTAAAGAATAAAAATCAGAACTGGACAAGAAATTACCCAGATTGTTCACAGCAAATCTGATCCGCCTGTGGGAGACAAATATCTATATATATATAAACATTTGTTTCTAGAATATTGACTATCGTAGTTTTTTCTTTTCTCAAGTGGATTTATCCAGAAAAAGGAATACTTGGGTCCATAACCGGCACCCAACCCCAGAGTGAGAGATAAAAACAGATAGGAGATCCTTTGCTTATCCTTACTGGTTTTCTTACAGTGTACCCACCAGACATTTTCCTTAAATATCGGACTTCTGTGTACTGCCCCTGGTGAACATTTTGATCGCAATACATATTTACCTGCAGTACCTGACGTGAGCTTTGACACATAAAATCAGCACTATTTAAGCGGACGTTCCCCATTAAGAAAAACTAATCATACTTGGAGGAACTGGGGTCTCTTGGATAGCACCACCCTGAAATATGTCAAAGATACACAGATATGTTCAAGAGTAGTAGGTAAGTGTGAGAGCGTGTGGCCACAGACTTACAGATTGTAAGAAATAGACATGAATATTTCATATTTTGTATAATCATTATACTCACTTCAGTCTTTTCGGGTTCGCAAATACTGTTATATCATTTCTTGTCTTCTTTGTTTTTCAGGATAGATTAATTAGAGACTTGGTTCTTTTACTTTATCGTCTATCCCTATATATATTATTATTAACTGTAATCTTTTGGGTTAATTACCTCTGTCGGGATCTACTTTGGGATACCTTTACAATAGAGGAGGGCCTATTATGTTAATAAATTGTCTTGCATTTTTATGTCTGTAAACTATACGTTCTGATAGATAATATTGTCTTGTGATTTTTTTAAGATAATAAACATAATAAACCTTAAGTTATCGTGTTGGTCAAAACCCCTGCCCAGTATATGTTATCCATAGCTTGGTTCACGTCCGTACGTATTATGTCACAGAATTGTGTATATGTAAGTGGAGTGTAACTCGTATATATATGTACCAGGAGAGAAAGTGAGTCTAGTTAAATATTGTCGTGAGATAGGCTGGATTAGAGCAATTACTCAATCCAGAGACTGTCCTTTCTCTTACACTCTCACCCTTGTGAAAAGTAAAGCTATTTCTTACCCCTTATTCTCACATAGTTTACCATTATCAACTCTGCTCAGACGGGACCTTAAACATCTTCAACCTATCTCAATAAAATCTACGACAATCAATAAACACTATCCATCAATAAACACTATCCATCAATAAACACTATCCATCAATAAATACTTTCCGTCACTAAACACTATCCATCAATAAACGCTATCCATCAATAAGCGCTACCCATCAATAAACACTGTCCATCAATAAACACTATCCATCAATAAACACTATCCATCAATAAATACTTTCCGTCACTAAACACTATCCATCAACAAACACTATCCATCAATAAACAATATCATCAATAAATACTTTCCGTCACTAAACACTATCCATCAATAAACGCTATCCATCAATAAACACTATCCATCAATAAACACTATCCATCAATAAACAATATCCATCAATAAATACTTTCCGTCACTAAACACTATCCATCAACAAACACTATCCATCAATAAACACTATCCATCAATAAATACTTTCCGTCACTAAACACTATCCATCAATAAACGCTATCCATCAATAAGCGCTATCCATCAATAAACATTGTCCATCAATAAACACTATCCATCAATAAACACTATCCATCAATAAACACTATCCATCAATAAATACTTTCCGCCACTAAACACTATCCATCAATAAACATTATCCATCAATAAACACTATCCATCAATAAACACTATCCATCAATAAACACTATCCATCAATAAATACTTTCCGTCACTAAACACTATCCATCAATAAACATTATCAATCAATAAACACTTTCCATCAATAAACACTATCCATCAATAAACACTATCCATCAATAAACACTATCCATCAATAAATACTTTCCGTCACTAAACACTATCCATCAATAAACATTATCCATCAATAAACACTTTCCATCAATAAACACTATCCATCAATAAACACTTTCCATCAATAAACACTATCCATCAATAAACACTATCCATCAATAAACACTGTCCATCAATATACACTACCCATCATTAGTTCTCTTTTCATACCTAGATTTTGCAGGACCTCCTTATTTGTTTTCATCTCTTTCCATGAGATACGCCCCATTCTTCTATATATCCACATTTCAAGAGTCTCAATTCTTTCTTCCAAATGCTTATTCATCGTCCATGTTTGTACACCATACAGTAATGCAGAATATATATAACACTTTATGATTCTCAATTTTAATTTGTGAGTTAACTGTTTAGATGTCAGTATATGTTTCATATTGTTGAATGTAGCTTTGGCCAATCCTATTCTCTTCTTGATTTCTGTTTCACATCTGCCATCTTCTGTTATTATATGACCAAGATATACGTAGCTCTTGACTTGTTCCAGGATTTTCCCATTTACGTTTATCTTTAATGTGAGCTTATCGTCTGTTTTGCTAATTATCATAGTTTTTGTTTTCTCAATATTAATGTCCAATCCATATTCATGACTTATACTGTTCACTTGCTTCACTAGTTCTTGTAAATCCTGTTCACTTTCAGCTAACAACACGGTATCATCTGCATATCTAAGGTTGTTTATTGACCTTCCACTGATGTTCAGTCCTGGTATTTCCTGTATCTGTTTGAAAATGTTTTTGGTGTATAGATTAAACAGGCAGGGGGACAGCACACAACCTTGTCTGACACCTCTTTTTATGTCTAAGTTTGGCGAATATTTCCTTCCAGATCTTGCTGTTTGCTCCCAATAAAGGTTACTGAGTATTCTTATGTCTTTTCCATCAATACCTATGTCTTCGATGCATTCAACTAATCGCTCGTGATGGACTCTGTCAAAAGACTTCTTATAGTCAATGAAGCACATGTACATACTTTTTTGGATCTCTGTATATTTTTCTGCTAATATTCTTAGGCAAAATATTGCCTTTCTTGTTCCGCTGTTCCGTCTAAAACCAAACTGTTCTTCTTGGATTTCGCTGTCTACTTTACTTTTTATTTTTTCCTGAATGATTATGAGCAGTATTTTATTTGCATGACTCATCAGGCTGATTGTTCTGAAGTCTGAACATTCTGTTGCATTAGGTTTTTATGGGCAATGTTATAAAAACTGATGTCTTCATGTCGTGTGGTATATATCCTGTATTGTATATATCGTTGGGTAGATCTGTGATTGTATCTATACCAAAGCTCTCCAGGGCTTTTATCATTTCAATGCTTATGTTGTCCATGCCTGCTGATTTTCCTTTTTGCATCATATATGTGGTGAAATTACAGTGATGCAACGTTAAAATTCCTCCAATTATAAAGATAATAGGTAAAATAACATGTAGGGATAAAATTATACGTAAGATACGAGGATACATTCTCGCCTACACCAGCGTTTTCTAGCGCCATTGATAACCAACTAGTTAGAACATGCAGACTAAACGGTTTACCCTTTTAGAAGGGAGGGAAACGGAGATAAAAGAAAAAAAATATGACGGTCGGAACACGTGTTTAAATCTAAATGCTAAAAAGACGCAATTTGTAGTTTTAAAGAAAAAAATTACGCCACTAGTTGACACAATGTAAGGAAATGGACAATAAAACGACCTTAGCTCTTGTTAGAAACAGTCGTATCTTGGACGTTTTACGGTAATTGGTTGTTTTGTTTGAATACAGCGGCAAACGCCGTGGACGGAGGTTCAAAAACAAATTTCAAAACTAACCTTGAGAAAAGTAGGTTTTTCTTTAATAATAAAGTTAGGAGGATAAAAACTAGCTAGTTTGATAGCCCATCTTAATCTGACAAATAATATACTTTTAATTACACAGACGGACAGATAACACGGAAGATATTGACGAAAGACTGTATTGTTCAATACAGACTAGCGAACAGTTTTTTGTGTATATTTTCACTAAAGTTACATTTTGGCGTCCTTGAGCCTAAAAATGCATAAAATCAAACTGCAGTGGACTAGGGGCAAAGTAGGAGGATAATAGCTAAAAATAACTTAGCATAGAAATCGTATAAATGAGTGGGGCAGGTTTGTGTAGTTTTTTCTTGTAGTTAGTCCAAAAAACAAGTGTAATTTTGGGAAAAACCAAGTTGAGACAGACGGACCGACAGAAAAATACTACACACTAGACTGAGATTGGACTGAAATTGGACTTTTAGTTTGAATATTTGAAAAGGTAGAGGGGAAGTCCGCTGATTGGACAAAAGCATTTATATTATTGAAAGAGAGACGCACGCTTGTGCCATTTTTAAAAGACTGTCCTTAAACACAGTTCGTTACTGCTAAATGAGTGTTTTTCAGAAGATATTATATATTATCAGTGGGACGCCATACTATAGCCAGCAGCTCAGCTGAGTTTTGCTAGTACAACGTAACTGTGTTTTCACATTTTGAATTGTGGTAAGGAGAAAAATTCATTAACCCTTTTATTTAACATTTAATATTTTGAGTGATTGATACTGCCATATCATGAAACATGATTACGACAAGTGAGTGCTTATTCTGGGTCCCCAGCGACAGCCAGGGCCTAGAGACAAACACATAATAATAGAAAGCATATCAAAGACTATAGAAGACAGATCTATATTTGAGATCAGTGGGAACATAACACCCACCTTATTGGATGGAAGAGAAAACTACTGAACATATTTCGGATGCAATGCAGTCTTTGGAAACTGGTACTATTTGATACCACCTGGGTGAGATGTGCTGAGTTGGTCAGAGAGATCTGACCCAATCTTTGTAAGTTCTGTTTGCTTTGTTGTGTGTGTAAAATTGGTGCATTAAGCAGTGTGTGACACATGGCAAAAATTTTGGTTTCAGAGTTTCTGGTCTGGCACTACGCTAGTGCCAGATGCTTTTGTAGAAGTACAAGAGTGTATGCAGAAGCAGCCTAACATTTTACTCCAGCTACTGGGAGGAGTGGGCTACTAGAATTCTGTACTGCATCGTCACAGGCCAGATAAGTGAATACCTGGCCTGCTGTAGATTCATCACACTGGTTCCACAAATAAATAAATAAACCAAAATCGTGTTGATAAAAACTGTACTGCAGGTCTATATTTCAAAGACATGAACATTGTTAAACAGAGATTGGGCATGATGACACCACCCCAACTAAACATCCAGTGCTAGTTCTTCCAAAGACACTGTAGTCAATATTAATATCAACCAATGTAACCATATATTTATGTATAAAATTTTCATTTGATTGTTCAATATATATATGCACCTTTATTGATAAATACATATTATTTCATACGTCCTGACCAGAAGAAACATTTGGTTCAGGACAAAATAAATTTAAAAGATTGTCAAATTTAAATTCTAAAGACAGTGTTAGTTGATTTTATCATAGAGATTATTATTCTTAGTATTAGACTTAATATTTACATGTGTGTGTCTGTATAATTAATTACCTACACATCACAATTCAGTACCCTAGACATTTAACGTAGCTAACATACATAATAGCAGAATAGGTCTGTTTGAGGTCATAAGTGGTAGCAGAAAGGCATTCTGTAACTCACATAAACTGTTATCATCATGAGCCTTCACAGCTGACCTCATCCAGGACACTAGGTAACATAACAACCACGCAATAACATCAAAAAACCCACTACAATATGTATTGCATTCTCTACTTCTGATATGAGAATGTTTGGGCCTTCATTAGAATCTGGTGATGGGTTTTTTACCTCTGTTGTCCTCGAATAGTTTTTTTACGTACTCTGCCCATCTGTTTGATATGTCTTTCTCATCAAGTAAGATTACACCATGTTTGTTCTTGATACAGCCTCCTCCTTGGACAAACCGCGACCTATTTGATAGTTTCTTTATTTCTTCATGCATATCTCTTGTCATGTTCTTTACTTCCATGTCTTATATTTCCTTGCATTTTGTTTCTATCCATCATTCTTTTGCTTGTTTACACATAGTACGTATGTTGTTGTCTATTGTTTTATATTCTGGAATGTTTTTTGCTCTCTTTCTTTCTGCCATTTTATTCAAGATGTCATACAAATTTGATTTTTCTTAGGCTCCTTGTTAGGTAAATTTACAATTGCTGATTGTATGCTTGTTTTTAAGCATTCCCATTTTGCGGCTACTTTTTATTCTGGATTTTTTCTTCTGTACTGTTCCATGCTTTCTGTCAGTAACTGTTTATATTTATTTTTGACATTGACAAGGTATTTTTGTTTTATATCTGGTTGTTTCAGTGCTGATATTCTGGGGTTCCTCCTGTCTTCTGTTTCCTGTTCTTTTTAGCTATATATTTACTTTGATGACGACCGGATTGTGATATGAATTTATGTCAGCGCCAGGATGTGTCTTTGCGCTTGTGACACTGTTTTTAAATCTATGTTTTATCATGATAAAGTCAAATTTATTTCTTGTTACATCGCCTGGGCTTTTCCATGTGTATAGTTTCCTCCTTGGGTGGTGTTCAAAAAAGGTATAACATATAACCAGTTGGTTTTCTTGACAGAACTGGATAAACACTATCCATCAATAAACACTATCCGTCAATAAACGCTATCCATCAATAAACGCTATCCATCAAGAAACTGTATCCGTCAATAAACAATACATCACGCTGTTGCTGTCATTTTCGACGGAGTCATCTGTCAAGTTATTTGCTTATGTTTGTATCATAAGTATAATTGTGTCTTTACCTGCGATGTCAGGTTGATTAGGGGTTGTCTTCCCTTGTTTATTCATTCATTGTGTTTGACCTTTAGGGTCAGAGGTTGTCAGTTCGGGCGTAGGCCTATGGGAAGGTTTTTTAAGCGGGAGTGAGATATACTTCCGGGAAGCCGGGAGGTCCTGTTTTTCTGAAGGGACCAAGAGTCCATTGTTTTTCGGGGAGAATCTTCGAAGTAACTGCTATGGCAGTTTTCCCCAGTGAATCTCTGTGCGTCGGGATGACGACAGAATTCCTTGTGTAGTTCTGAGGATTCATTTACCAGGTAATACCGACCTTTATGCATTATTACGCTTTTCGGTGGCAGAACATGTAAAGGATTACCTAGGGTGAACAGCAGTTCACGGATCCGCCATTTCAGAACTTATATATTTGTGCTCGAGGTAGCCATCCAAGACTGTTAGTCTTATATTGTCCAGAAATCCAGTGACGAAGATATATTGTGGGAGCCGCAGATTGGCGGAACTTCTATCTACAATAAGTATTACTGCAGGGTTGGTGATAACCTATTTAACAGAAGTACACGGCCGACGTCAGAACGAGGCCTGTGCTTCCGGCTATTATACTACAGCCTGATATGTGCAATTGGCAGGGAGTGCCAAGTTGCACCTGTGTGTCAAGGTAACTAAGGCATCTGACGCGTTTAGTCAGAGACGCCAAGGGCGACGCTACGAACTGTCATTATTGAAGAACTTTGCTATTGACCATGCACGTCTATTCTGATGTTTACCTTTTTGAATGCCAAATGTATACCTATCGATGTCAGGTCAGCATGACCTTGTTACACTGACTGTTCCTGTTGATATTATGTGTGTTCCCGTCAATAAATGTCTTGAAACATGCCTGCAGTGTCAAAGCATCCTTGATTACTGCATGTGAGAGTATGGGTTGCAGGATCTACATCTATACGAGCCTAAACACATTCGCGTCTTCATTCGCACCCACACTCAATTCATCATACGCTCGCACTACACATCTAACAACATGTATACTGTCTTGGGCCAGTGATCACCTCAACAAGAAAAAAAAGACAGTTACATTTCTGGTGGACCAGTTACGTGGGCTCTTATGATACATTTCTTGTCGCCAATGTGGCCTAGAAACTTACATTTCTGATGGACCAGATCTGTGGGTTTAAAAAGAACAGAGCGAGCATTTGACATTATTGTTGACATTTATGGATCCAGAAATTTACATTCCTGGTTGGCTGTTACATGTATGATGTCTCCAGTTTTGTCGAGAAAGTTACAAGAAGGACAAGTACACATTACACTTCTGATCTGTGGGTCTAAGCTACACACGGGACAGCCGTAACACACAACGCTAATTCTACACTTGCAAGTTTTGGCTACAACAGGACAGAGATAGGTCATCAACAGTTGACCCAAATAAACAGTACGAGCATTTATATCATAATGCTACATAAACCATAACAAGACATGTACTGAAGTTAACATCTAGGCATTTGCTACGTGGACCATAACTGCATAGAAGGCGGGTTCCTATTGTAAACAGTACTGCGGGTTGTTACACGTTTCATTCAACAACAGACTTTTCTAGGTCAGAGCATTCAAGCTACATTGTTGGAGGTCAAGTGTCTGTAAACAGTACGTGAAATTGTAAACATTCAATGTGCAAGCCCTAATTTGAGAAGGTCATAGTAACTTTGGTTCGTGAATACTTTATGTTACAGTGGATTTGACGTTCAGTGCGCGTTTGACATTTCGTTTCTGTGTTCGCAAGGAGCAAGAAATTTATTTTAGTTTCAGCTGTGACTGAACTTGTTCTGCAACACATTGAAATTGATTGCTATATGTTTATGTCACTTCTACTGTTTTTGGTGTATTTTTCTGCGGGTTTTTCGGTTGGTGGGTCTTACGGTAAATATGCCACTTGATCGAGGCTTACTGTAAGCGGTCTGTAGGTGCAAATTTTCTTAATTTGGAAATTTGCTAGTGACAATTGGTCGCTATTGATGTTAGCTGTGATGTAATTGTACTTAACGTTGTTTTTGTAATATTTTGTCTGTTTTTCAGTTTTGATTGTCGATTTGTTTTGTTTGTATTCTGTAGGTCTCTCCTTTCTTGTGTATTTCTCTACACATTTTTGGTTAAAACAGTGTTGCCATTTGTATTGTTTTGTATTTTTGTCTTTGTTTTTTTTTTTTTTGGTTGTACTACATTACTGTCATGCACAGTCTACATACACATACTTGGTCATGTTTTGATATTATTGATAAGGTAGACTCTTCATATAGAGTTTGTTAAATAATATTATATAAGATATTTATACAAGTTCTTTGATAAAAGACTTGTTATCTACAAAGATTGAGACAAGGTAAATACATATTCAAGTTCTTTATAAAAAAAGACTTGTGCCCATAGTGAGTGGGATATAAGGGATTTTTTTTTTCCCACAGGTACTCAAGTGATTTTTTGGGTACATTATAAACAAGAGGAACATACAAAGTCTTTGTCTAAGACTAAGACAGTAAAATAAAGTGAAGTGAGTATACAAGTCTATCATTTCAGACTTGTCTCCCATTGAAGTGGGATAAGGTAATTTATTTAATTTTTTTCAGGTTTCTGATCTCATTAGACAGAATGTCTACATTGGATTTCTTCATCCAGCAAGGGTTGACCCTTGGTAAGTCTGGTAAAGAATTGGAAGAATATTCATCTGCTCAATTCGCCATTGCATTAAAGTCAGAAGAAAAGAAACAAAAAGAGGAAATTAAATTGAAAGCAGAAGCTGAACTAAAGAAGCTAGAAGCTGAGAATAGAAGATTAGAACTTGAAGAAAGAAGGTATCAAAGAGAGGCTGAGGAGAGAAAAGCTCAAGCTGATGAAAGAAAATTCCAGATGGAAATGGAAGACAAAAAAATTCAAGCTCAAGCTGCTGCAGAGGAAAAAAAACTTCAAGCTGCTGCTGAGGCTGAAATTAGAAAAATGGAACATGAGGAAAGAAAACAGAAGATGGAACTTGATGAAAAACTCGCAATTTTGGAGTTAGAGAAATTGAAATTGGCGAGTACGGGTGCTCAGCAAACAACTTCGAGTACGACAAAGGAGTTTGTTAGTAGGATTAAATTGCCTCATTTCAATCCTTTAAAGGATGACGTAGCAGATTATCTAGATAGATTCCAATTTTTGTGCGATACGCATAACATAAAAAAGGAAAAATATGTTGAACAACTGATGCCATTTTTTACAGGTGACACAGTGACTACTCTTATGACAATAGACGAACATGAGAGGACTAATTATGATGTTGTCAGGGCAGCATTACTAAAGAAATACCAATTAAAACAAGAAGACTATCGTCTTCGTTTTAGGACAATGTTGCCAGAAAATGGAGTAGATTTCTCTGATTTTGTTACAAAGATACGTCGTACATTTACACGATGGGTTGAGTTGTCTCAGATTGAGAAAACATATGAAGGTCTAATGGACTTATTATTGCGAGATAAGGTTTTGTCATCTGTTAATGATTCTTTTCTTGCATTCCTTCATGAGCGTAAGCCTAAAAACTTAAAAGAAATGGAGGAATACTGTTGTCAGTATGCCACAGCACATCCCCATGCTACAGTTAGCAATTCTAAAGTGAAAGAAGGGTTGCCAGCTGCTTCGGCAACACCATATGGCCCTAATTTCAGAAAAAAATTTCAGGGTGCTCAACAAAATTGGAATAGGGGAAGTAATCAAAATTACACTCAGAAGCGGAGTAATCCAACACATGATGGTTCTTCGTCTATGCAGTGGAGACAAGATGGTAGTTCTCGTAATTTTAGTGGTAATAATTTGAGACACTTTCGTAAAGGCTATCCAAATAATAACTATTCAAATTTTCGAGGTAATCATTCTCGACGTCAAGATTATGACGATGGTGAATTTAGAAACCGGGATTCAAACCGGAATGATGATTACAATAGGCAATATGATAACAATTACAGGGGAAATGATAGTCTAAATAATTACAGGGGAAATGATAATCGAGGTAGACCTAGGTTTAACAAAAAAAGACCTTACCAACAGGCAAACTCTGCGCAACAAGAGTTTGATGGAGCCTGTAATACAGTAAATGATAGTGGTAACTCTAGGGCTATCACTGGTTGTGCTTTCGATTTTGGGAGAGCAACTGAATGCCCCCAATGCTTAACATTGTTTGACTCATCAACTGTATCTACGCTAAGTTGTGGTCACCCTCTTCCTGCTCTACCTGCTACAGTTGCGCATGATGGGAGAGGATCTCTCATCTTACATAAAGGTCTAATAAATGATAGGCTAGTCTCAGTACTTTTCGATTCGGGATGTACTACCGTCGGGGTTAAGGAGTCTCTGATAGATCCTTGCTGTGCCACTGGAAAAACAATCAAATGTGTTACATTTGGTGGTACTATGGAAAGCTATCCTACTGCTATTATTAGGATTGACACTCCTTTCTTCACAGGAGATGTCCATGCATGTCTTCTTCCTAATCCTATTGCGGATCTTATAATCGGTCGTATTCATGGGGTTAAGGAATGCACCCCGCAACAAATTTCTAGTTGGGAAGAAAAAAACATTCAAACGGTCAATGCAGTGGTGACAAGAGCTCAAGCTCTTAATCCCCCAACTTCATCTGATAATAGTAATGAAGTTGATAGCCAAGACGAGCACTTGGTGATTTCCCATGACTCGTTTGTTAAACGTCAAGAAGAGGATCCTTCTTTGAAGAAATACTTCCTTCTTGCAAAGAAAGGGGATCCCAATCAAAATACGAATCACAAATCGTATATCACTATGAAGAATGGTATATTGGTACGAATGGTACAACACTCGGACAAGTCTATGCACTCGCAAATTCTTGTGCCTAAGTGTATGAGAGCCTTAATTCTTCGGCATGCACACGATTCTCAGTGTGCGGGACACATGGGTTTTTCCAGAACTAAAACTAGAGTCCTTGCGTCATTCTTTTGGCCATTCGTGAATAAAGACATCCGAATTTATTGCCGATCTTGCAAAATTTGTCAAGAGGTCAAGTCTAGGGGTCCGAGACATGCTGCTCCTATTCAGGCTGCAGATATTCCGATTCGGCCGTTTCAGAAAATGGCTATAGACATCATTGGTCCGTTCAAAATTAAGTCAGCCAGAGGACACCAATTTATCCTCACTTGCGTGGACATGTGCACGCGTTGGCCAGAGGCTATTCCTCTGAAGAGCATATCAACTGTCGATATCGCTGATGCTCTTTGGCTCGTATTTTCTCGTCTGGGATTCCCCGGAGAAATACTGTCGGATCACGGCACTCAGTTAATTTCGGACGTTATGTCTCAGGTAATGGCTACGCTAGACATTAAAAGGTCTCTCAGTAGTATTTATCATCCAATGTCCAATGGATTGGTAGAACGTCTTAACAGGACACTAAAGAACTTACTTGGCAAGATAACGGAGGATCATCCTGAAGATTGGGACAGGGTTTTACCTGCAGTCCTCTTTGCCTATAGAGAGGTTCCCAACGAGCATACAGGGTTTTCTCCTTTCGAACTTGTCTTTGGCGCGCAACCGCGCGGGCCAATGTCCTTGTTACACGATTTGATAACTTCCGATAATATTGACGATGATACACAATCGTCATATGAATATGTTATAGCTCTTAGAGAAAAGATTATCGAATCGTGCAGGTTAGCAACTTCATCTTCCGAATTTGCGAAAGAAAAAGCTAGGCGATTTGCTAATAAGAAAAGACGCCTACGTCAACTTTGTCCTGGAGACAAAGCATATGTCTTACTGCCCTCAAGAGAGAATAGACTTCTCATTTCTTGGAAGGGTCCATACACTATAGTCTCGAAAATTTCTGATGTCGACTATATTGTCGATGTGGATGGAAGGCATAAAACCTTCCATATAAATATGCTAACAGAGTTTATTGAACGTCCAGACTATTTACAGCCTATTTTCCAGGCGACGGACGACTCTCCAGTTCAACATGGTCACATCTCATCCCTGTCCGTTATACAGGATGAGGAAACTATTTTTTCTGACGTGAACTTACCTCTTCCTGCGATTCCACTTACTTCAACGGAATCGTGGAGAGACGTTACAGTCTCTTCCAACTTGTCTTTTGAGGAACAGCGTCAAGTATCCTCTACGTTACAATCATATCAGGATGTCCTTACCGACATTCCTGGACACACAGATGTCATAGAACATGACATCATACTTACTGATCGTAATCCGATCAGAGTAAGACCATACCCAATACCTATTCATTTTCAAGCACAAGTCGAGAAAGAATTGGATGAAATGATTCAACTACAAATAATTGAACCATCCACTTCAGCTTATTCTTCGTCAATAGTTATTGTTCGAAAGAAAGACAATAACATACGTCTTTGCGTTGATTATCGCAAATTAAATCAAGTTACGAAGTTCGATGCTGAACCTATGCCGTTATTAGATGATCTACTTATTAGACTTTCTAAAGCTAAATTCTTTACTAAACTAGACTTGTCGAAAGGTTATTGGCAAGTCCCACTGACGGAACACGCCAAACCTCTCACTGCTTTTTCGACACCTAGGGGTCTGTTTCAATGGAATTTTATGCCTTTCGGGCTTATGAACGCCCCAGCGACTTTCGTGCGCATGATGCGACGAATTCTATCAGATCGTGCAGATGTCATTGCATATTTAGACGACATCTGTCTTTTCAGCGATACTTGGGAAGAACACTATGTGGGTCTGAAGGAATTGCTATCTACTCTACGTGAGCATAGATTGACTGCTAAACCCTCTAAAGCTTTTGTTGGGTTTAGTGAAATTTCCTTCCTAGGTCATCGAGTTGGTCATGGTCTGTTGAAGACAGAGGACCAAAACATTTCAAAGATATTAAATATCTCGGTTCCGAAGACAAAAAAGCAAGTGCGTAGTCTCTTGGGATTGATACAATTCTATGGAAGATTCATTGAGAATCTGTCCTCCATTATGGCACCACTTTCAACGTTATTGAAAAAAGGTTCTCCTAATATGGTGCGTTGGTCCCAAGAATGCCAATCTTCATTGGATCAGGTTAAGAATTTGTTCTCATCTCATCCTATCTTAAGACTACCGACGATTGATAAGACTTTTGTCCTTCGTAGTGATGCCTCTTCCACTGGCATTGGAGCGGCACTAATGCAGGAATATTCAGGAACTCTGCATCCTGTAATGTATATTTCTAGGAAGCTGAATGCGGCAGAAAGGAATTACTCGGTTTTGGACCGTGAATTGTTGGCTATGGTTTGGTCCATTCTTAAGCTACAAAGGTTCCTTCTGGGCGCGCATTTCTTTATGGAAACCGACCAAAAAGCTCTTACGGCTATGCAAAGTAAGGATTTGAAGAGCTCGAGATCTACTCGTTATGCTATTGCTCTTCAGCCTTTCCATTTCACGGTGCGAGCTATCCGTGGTTCGGATAATGTGATGGCGGACATATTGTCTAGATGCCCACATGATTCCAGTTAAATCTTGTGTCCTAGTTTTTCCTGATATATTTTCAGACTTAGGTCTGTCCTTAATATCATAATATGTTGTAATACAAATGTATTTGGATGATGTTTAGATAATTTAACAAATTTCATTTTGTCCATCCATCAGTGATATGTTGCTAAAATAGCATTGACATTTGTATATTGCTATGATTATATTATTTAGTAATGTTTGATATATGATTGGTATTGCCAGCAACTTAGGTTTCTTGAATGGTATCCCTTAGTTTGTTTGGTTTAAAGGAAATATTTTCTCTTATGTTGGGAGATGATTTGTACCCTCTTCTATTGTACCTGATATTAGGTTCATTGTTTGCATGAGCACAGAAGTGATACTGGTGCTATCTTGCTCATGAACATATTAAAAAAAAAAAAAATTGCATTTTTTTTTTTTTTTACAGGGGGGTGGTAGTAATGTTGCTGTCATTTTCGACGGAGTCATCTGTCAAGTTATTTGCTTATGTTTGTATCATAAGTATAATTGTGTCTTTACCTGCGATGTCAGGTTGATTAGGGGTTGTCTTCCCTTGTTTATTCATTCATTGTGTTTGACCTTTAGGGTCAGAGGTTGTCAGTTCGGGCGTAGGCCTATGGGAAGGTTTTTTAAGCGGGAGTGAGATATACTTCCGGGAAGCCGGGAGGTCCTGTTTTTCTGAAGGGACCAAGAGTCCATTGTTTTTCGGGGAGAATCTTCGAAGTAACTGCTATGGCAGTTTTCCCCAGTGAATCTCTGTGCGTCGGGATGACGACAGAATTCCTTGTGTAGTTCTGAGGATTCATTTACCAGGTAATACCGACCTTTATGCATTATTACGCTTTTCGGTGGCAGAACATGTAAAGGATTACCTAGGGTGAACAGCAGTTCACGGATCCGCCATTTCAGAACTTATATATTTGTGCTCGAGGTAGCCATCCAAGACTGTTAGTCTTATATTGTCCAGAAATCCAGTGACGAAGATATATTGTGGGAGCCGCAGATTGGCGGAACTTCTATCTACAATAAGTATTACTGCAGGGTTGGTGATAACCTATTTAACAGAAGTACACGGCCGACGTCAGAACGAGGCCTGTGCTTCCGGCTATTATACTACAGCCTGATATGTGCAATTGGCAGGGAGTGCCAAGTTGCACCTGTGTGTCAAGGTAACTAAGGCATCTGACGCGTTTAGTCAGAGACGCCAAGGGCGACGCTACGAACTGTCATTATTGAAGAACTTTGCTATTGACCATGCACGTCTATTCTGATGTTTACCTTTTTGAATGCCAAATGTATACCTATCGATGTCAGGTCAGCATGACCTTGTTACACTGACTGTTCCTGTTGATATTATGTGTGTTCCCGTCAATAAATGTCTTGAAACATGCCTGCAGTGTCAAAGCATCCTTGATTACTGCATGTGGGAGTATGGGTTGCAGGATCTACATCTATACGAGCCTAAACACATTCGCGTCTTCATTCGCACCCACACTCAATTCATCATACGCTCGCACTACACATCTAACAACATGTATACTGTCTTGGGCCAGTGATCACCTCAACAAGAAAAAAAGACAGTTACACACGCAGAAGAAACATGTGAAAAAAAGCGCTTCACAACAGCTGTGGTTCCTTCTTGGAAAATTGGCAAAGTTTTTCCCGATACTTAAATAAAAAGAACATATTAGTATGTAGACAGTTTTACAGTAAATGTGTCTTACAGTAATTGTCCTTTGTGCTCCTTATGAATCATGGTACCAACACTACATGGTACCAACACTACATGGTACCAACACTACATGGTACCAACACTACATGGTACCAACACTACATGATACCAACACTACATGGTACCAACACTACATGGTGCCAACACTACATGGTACCAACACTACATGATACCAACACTACATGGTACCAACACTACATGGTACCAACACTACATGATACCAACACTACATGGTACCAACACTACATGGTACCAACACTACATGGTACCAACACTACATGGTACCAACACTACATGGTACCAACACTTCATGGTACCAACACTACATGGTGCCAACACTACATGGTGCCAACACTACATGGTGCCAACACTACATGGTACCAACACTACATGGTACCAACACTACATTACCAACACTACAAGGTACCAACACTACATAGTACCAACACTACATAGTACCAACACTACAAGGTACCAACACTACATGGTACCTACACTACAAGGTACCAACACTACATAGTACCAACACTACATGGTACCAACACTACATAGTACCAACACTACATGGTACCAACACTACATAGTACCAGCAATACATAGTACCAACACTACATAGTACCAACACTACAAGGTACCAACACTACATAGTACCAACACTACATAGTACCAACACTACATAGTACCAACACTACCTAGTACCAACACTACATAGTACCAACACTACATAGTACCAACAATACAAGGTACCAACACTACATAGTACCAACACTACAAGGTACCAACACAACAAGAAGCCGACAATAACCTCTTGTTGCAGTGATTTATGTGCCATGTGTTGTACATAATGATATTGCCAGCCCCTTGCCCAACCTCATCCTAGTTGTCTTGTCCGACATGCCTGAGGGTACAGTCGTCCTATTCTTCCTTCGTCTCTTCAGAGACTTCTGAAAACTGCACCGAGCAAATGAGTACACCGTTCAATTCTGACAAAACTCGATACCAACTTTTCTGTCTTTATTTTTGGTTGCTTCATTTATTCAGTTTTACAGTAAAACCCCCCTGATTAATTATACAAGGAGCATTACTGTGTTAGACTACATGACAAATGTTGTCGATGACGTATACTAAAAGGAAGTGACGTATCTCATGTATCAACGCCAGGAAATATGGAGGACATTTTGTAGAAATGTAGATCCCTCCAAATAAATGTATTTAAAAGGTGTAGACCTTGTAGCAGAGAAAGGTTTTATCTTTCTAATTTTATTGCCATGTCGAGTTCAGGATTCCTATAACATTGTCTTTTGCTGTCGTTCCCAGCGGTTCATTTCCGCTTTTTTCGTATCGTCTTCCATTAAGTTTTCCACGTGTTTGGTGATCTACTTCAAATTCTCATTTTATCATGCCCTAAGGATTCTTTGTGATGATAACTGATATACGGTATTCTCCAGGGTGTCTCGCTAACCACATCCAATATCGTTCCTGCAGCATATTTTTATTTCCATATTTTCCACAGCGCGGACTCTGTCCTAAAAACCCAGTTAGAACAAACAGTAATGACACATTACATATGCAGTTATTTATATAATCACGCAAGCTGGCCAGGTCAAGTGAGAGTAGCCAGTTTTTTTAACAACCGTCTCCTAAATCATTGAATATACCGGGTTATTAAAAAGTCACATCCTATATTTAAACTGTTATTGCTTGACTTCTATCCAACTAATGTTTATGAAACAAACTTCAAGGTATAACAAATTTAATGTCATTTTATTATATACAATGCTATTTCATATTAACGTAAGAACACAACATGAGATCCGTCCTGTTCGACATATGACCTAATTGCGGGCAGCAATTTAAACTATCTCTTGTAATGTCAGTTGACTGGCCCTTTTAGATTCTATTATGTTTTATTTCGTTCCTGGGAACAAACATTTCTCCATGTAAACTAAGTTAATGCAGGTGATGATATAAACATTTCTCCATGTAAACTGAGTTGATGCAGGTGATGATATAAACATTTCTCCATGTAAACTGAGTTGATTGTGACAGAGAATTATGAAAAATAGATGTTATTATCTATTTTTCTTCCACCTAGCTTCACCTTGCTTCCTTATTAGTTATGCACGTTTTTTTAACGCAGAACTATCCTACACTTAGATATCGGCCTCTTTCTTAGTTTAGCCACGCCTAATTCTTTCTTTTCTCTACACTAGGAATGTTTACTATGATGCACGTAGCGAGAGAGAAGGGGTAGATGAGCTAATGAAGAAAAACCAAGGGGGCGATAAGTTGAAACGTATTTTCGGTAGACATTGATCAGGGGGAATAAATCTGAGTAGAAGGGGGAGAGAATCTGAAAGAAGGGGAGATAAATTACAATTACACCCCCCCATCCATTCGTTCGTGAAACGTAATTAAGCTACAGAACGACGAAGATCTAAGACCGTCCGCTCGTTGCCAGAGTCCAGCAGGCGGCGAAAAGGTGGCATATTTTCCTTTCATTCAGAATTTGAACACAGAAATCTCCAAAGGTGTTATGTGTAATACTGGTCAGCGACTTTTCTACCATTTTAATATATATATCTCTGCCTTTAAAATCCATTATTCAGTACCCACAGATTTTTCAAGAACCTACTAGCTTCGATTTCTAGACCATTGTTATAGTGAATTTCTTAGTATTTTCGATTTGGAGTAATTAAATTTCTGTGTTTGCGGTAAATATTATAATAGAAGTTTGAGTGATTTAATTGTTAAGTCCGTCATTTTATGTCACAAAGATTTTTCGGTGTAAAGTGATTTAACTGTTAAGTCCGTCACTTTATTTCACTAGGATTTACTGTGCTAATTGACTAGCGAATTTAAATAATCTATAGCTAAATTGTTCCGGCTGTAGCGTTAATCTAACTAACTGATATTAACCAGTAGAGATATTTTAATCCACTAGTAAATGCACTATTCATTTTGAGTACTGACGAAATATATATTTATTTCTAATTCATTATGAGTAAATTTATAAATGACTAGCGCTTATTTCACGGGGGTTTTTGTTAACGGTAAATAAGCTATACCCGGTTAGTTCTATTCAAAGTTAAATAACTGAGTAAATAAATTATAATTCTGCGCGGGTTAAGTAGGATAGAATAGTGGTGTAGTGGTTATTGTGATTATATGGTTGATACTTTTTTCCCATATCTAGTACTGGGTCACTTACCCAAAAACCTACCAGCGGTCTAAGCCTACGCCTAAACCTGAATAGGAGAATAACGGATCTAAGTCCAAAAGTACAAAAATAACATTCGTATACGTATTTATATTGGGTCTTCAGGGTGAACCTGTCTGGCCTCTTGTTTACACCCAGAAAGAGACAGAGTACCAACCCAAAGAATATTAAGAATAACTTTTTAAATTGGGCCTATAGCTATTCAGATTTATTTTTTCCCCATTTCATTTATATTCAGCCCATTGTGGCGACATTCTCAAACATTAACATTTCCCGACCTTCGACCATTTCTAGTGTGACAAGGAACTTTATACTGAGAGAATTTACCGACCTGACATTCCTTTATGTAAAATGGAAATCTCAAGCTACTGACACTGTGAGCACTGTTAATTTTCTTACCTGGAGTAATTAATGTGACATAAACAGAAATCCTAATAACAAGTAACGAAATAAACGTTCCCCGAAGAAGAGGATTTAATCAATCTTTGTGGAGCTGGGGTTTATTTTGCCAAAATAACACTGGATTTGCTGTGTGACCCATGAAACTATGTTCCAGATGCTGTTAAATCTACAATGCGGTAAGAAAGAATGAACGTGGCCACGGTCGACTGAGAAGAGAGGAATGAATGAATGAATAATTCTCTCTATTGTATAATCCATGTACTCACATTGTTTATTTCTTATTTGGTTTTGCTAATGCTGTCCATTTCAGAATAGATTAACTTGTAAACTCTGTTATTTACAGAATAGGTAAATTCTAGATTCTAGACCATAGTACAAATCTTTTTTACCTTTGGGGGGTGTGGGCGGGTGGGGGGGGGGGGGGGGGGGGGGGGGGGGGGGGGGGGGGGGGGGGGGGGGGGGTTAATAACTTTCTTCTAACGGGATCTTGTCTCAACAGAGGGAGGGGTGTTACACCTATGAGTCTATTCCTTTACTAATTCTAATACCTATGATTTTTTTTATATATTTTGTTTGATATTCAATAATAGCTGTTGTAAAGTTTCTTTATGGTAAATAAAATTTACATAAAACTTAATTTACATGTGTTGGTCAGCTCGTACCAAATATCCCTATTCCATTAATATAGTTTTTCACATTTGTGCGTCTAAGTGTCGTCACTTATCTGTGTATGTGTATGTGAGTGGTGGATATATATATATATATATATATATATATATATATATATATATATATATATATATATATATATATATATATATATATATATATACTAATATATAAATAGAGGTATACTGTCTGACAAACAAAGTTCTGTTGTAGAGATAGGCTGGACTATGGAGGATCTTCTCAAATCCAGGGACAGACTCTACTTTTTTTCTCTCACTATTTTCACTCGTGAAATCTATTCCTTTACCTTATCTCTCACTGAGTTACCACCTGTTCTAGTTCTATTCAGACGGGACCCAAATATATCTTAAATACCTATAAAAAATCTACGACATTGATGCAGGTGATGATATAAACATTTCTCCATGTAAACTGAGTTGATGCAGATGATGATATAAACATTTCTCCATGTAAACTGAGTTGATGCAGATGATGATATAAACATTTCTCCATGTAAACTGAGTTGATGCAGGTGATGATATAAACATTTCTCCATGTAAACTGAGTTAATGCAGGTGATGATATAAACATTTCTCCATGTAAACTGAGTTAATGCAGGTGATGATATAAACATTTCTCCATGTAAACTGAGTTGATGCAGGTGATGATATAAACATTTCTCCATGTAAACTGAGTTGATGCAAGTGATGATATAAACATTTCTCCATGTAAACTGAGTTGATGCAGGTGATGATATAAATATTTCTCCATGTAAACTGAGTTAATGCAGGTGATGATATAAACATTTCTCCATGTAAACTGAGTTGATGCAGATGATGATATAAACATTTCTCCATGTAAACTGAGTTGATGCAGGTGATGATATAAACATTCTCCTACTTCCCTCTCCATGTAACCTGAGTTAATGCAGGTGATGATATTAAACATTTCTCCATGTAAAACTGCCCTGATTTGCAGGTGATGATATAAACATTTCTCCATGTAAACTGAGTTGATGCAGGTGATGATATAAACATGTCAAATAGGAAGTGACTTTTCAATGACCCGTTATACCAGCTACTGTGACCCAGTCTTCTGTCAAAGTTCTAACCCAGGTTCTTCAATCTCTCTGCATATTTCATTTCGTCTACTTTCTGGTCTTTCCAATCACAGGTTTGGATTACGTCCACAACTTTTATTCAACCAAATCAGCTACTGTACCCTTTTCCCTTTCATCTGCTCAAATAGCTTGATTACTTGCTTGCTATGCTTGATAACCCGATGACGGGTGCGAGTAGCTAGACTCTTTATACCCTTGGCAACACAGGCAGCTTGGTATTATGGCGGTGGCGCAGCCACCGCACGGGCCTTGCATTACGGTCCGTGTTGCCACACGGCCGGAAACCCACCCATCGTGCCCCCAAGCGATGAGTAAGCAACCCCACCGTTGCATACTATACGCACTGTTTGGGGGAGTGGTTTGGGCTTTTTTTTCACCCCATTTTTTTTGACGTTGCACACCTAGTGACGTTATCTGGACCAGTAAATCTACACCAGGCTCCACTTTGGCGTGTGTTGTACTGTTCACCACCTCAAAGGTTTGATAGCTCTTTCTTCTACCCTAGCAAAGGGGGTATAGCTCCGAGACAGGGACTGACTAGTTACTAGCAATCAGTCAAAGGTGGGCTTTGTTTGCAAACCCAGGGAACTTCTTTATCGGGTGTTATTGCGAGTGGGTGCTATGCCACGAGAAAAGAGGTTCTATCACCTACCCTGCAAATATATCTCCAAGACAAGACTCTATCGAGGGAACGGCGCAGCCGGCGCCATCCTCACTTCTACCACTAGCCGAGCTGCATACATACCAAGAAGCCAAGCAACGGCCCTCCCCCACCTCAAATGCGAGGACCCGGACTCGGGAAAACACACGAGTCTCGATAGGGGACTCAGCTTCTGCTATCAATGGCGTAGCAGCGACCGAGGCCTCTACGTTATAATCTAGACGGACACAGTCCACATGGTGCAAAAGTCACTGCCTCTACTTTATGGGAAGACCCCGCAAAAACCGGACTACACACACTGGGTCTTGAGAGGACAAAGATAAAAGTCCGAAAAAAAAATATGGATCTTAAATGAACCTTAACTTTTAAAAAAACTGTTGCAACCCAGTCATGCCTTTCTTCTATAACACTTCTAACGCCCATTTCATTGCTGTCTAGCTTACTTTGCATGAAACTATTGTAACCTGACATCCATTACAAACTTGTGTTTCCCATCATTCAGTATTTCTCGATCACGTTACACCCATCAAGTCCCCACCCGTCTATTTTGACAAACAGGTCACAATCACGTGGCCGTTAATTTCTCACCCTTTCTATCACCAACCAAGTTGGTGGGGTACCCCCCCTTTCTACCCGCAATATGTTTGACAGTATGACTTAACCCCCCCAAACACATTTATGATAATCTGAAATATTTATACAGTGTGGTGTTGACAGCACCACCCATTCATAAAGACATAAACAAAAAATTGCAGGTTCTTCCAACCACTATGAAACCAAAAACATCACACCCCCACAAAACCCAAACTATTACTACACCAAACCCAAAACCCACAAAAAAAAAAACAAAAAAGGCAAGAACACCCCACACACACACACAACATTATACACACGAAGATCACAGGATGTGTTTGCCGGTGAATGCGGGTGTACGTTTGCCCACTCGTGTTTCCGGTTCGTATAGGGGAACTTCACGTGGTGGGGTTAATTTTTCCCACGACCTGGTGGTAGGTGGTTTTCCACAACCAGTTGCGGGAAAGTTAAAAATTGATCGGTCTCAGGTGACCGGGGTTTGGTAACGGAGCCCATTGTGGTAGTGTTGTGCCCTGTGGTGGTGTCGGGGAGAGCGTGGTGGAGCCGGGTATAGTCTGGGTGTGTTTCTGTGTAGATCCGGACTGTGATGAGCCGGTGGTGTGCGCCATGCTTGGTCAGACCTGGTTGCAGCTCTCTACTGGATGTGTTGTTCTGCCCCGCATTGCAGTGTGTTTCTTGTGGTGTGCGGGTCTGGTGAATTGTGTGAGTACTATTGTTGTATAATGGTCTCATTATTTGACTCTTAGGTAGTTAGTTTCTGTTAACAGTACGGGGGGGGGGTTTAGCTATCCGTCGGGCGGTGCGATCTCGGGCTATTATTTGTCGCCCTTGGCGTAGTTCTTTTGGTGGGTTGAGGGCGCATAGGGTTGTCGCCAAGGGTCTGGGTAACTAGTGGTGTAGTGTGGTTGTTTGTGTTGGTTGTTGGTTGTGGGTGGGGGTAGGGGGCCGAGCTGCCGTGGTTTTTGGGCATCGGCTTATGTAGGGAAACGGAGTGGCACGGTCAAAGAGAAAAATTAGCCAAGAGGGACGGGCGGCAATCAACGTACCAGACTGGAGTTGGGCTGTCGTTTTGTCCCAAAGATTTAAAAGAGGTAAAAGCGGGCGTGGGGTGTTGAAGGAGACAAGAAAAGGGTAAAACGGTAAAAGAATCTGGTTTGGGGACATGAGTGATAAGAACTGATATATAAGAGGAAAAGGTGTTATAACGGAGGCTGGAGCGATTTGGTCGCGAGTGTCTAGACGGGGGGATGATGGCGAGCAGAGTTGGGGCTGAAGGTTAGATGGAGGGAGGGGGAAGCGAAGGCGCTGGGGACGGAGAAAGGAGGCTAATTCCGGGGACTGAACTTGGAGAATGGACTGTATGGGCGACCGCAAGGGTGAGCCAGACGAAGAGGTGGGGGGAGGAAGCAGCGATCGCCGTGAGGAGGGACTGAACTGGTGGGATGGGGTGGCGGGGTTAGAGGTGGAGGTGAGATGAGGCCATCCGGAGGGAGTGGAAGGGGTAAAGGGGGTGCGAATGGGGGAAAGGTAATATGGAAGGGATGGAAAAATCGAGTGTGAGAGTGTGCCACGAATGTGTAGAGCC
>JAMPIV010008747.1:0-100000 GCA_024509875.1 Oreohelix idahoensis
GAAGACAACGCCGACAGATGCTTGCGAAATCAACACCAATATTGAACCCTTAAATCTAAGAAGAGAACGCTCAATTGTGGAAACATACGAAAGGTATCTGAGAATGGACACAAAGGAGGAGAATAGGAAAATGATAGAGCAGTGGCACCAAAAACACAGAATACAAAAGACATCTTTTCTTAAAAATGCAAAAGAAGCTAGCATCAAACACCACCTACCAGCAGTTAGAAAGGTAATGGTAACTATCAATAATGAACCACCTTGTTGGCAGGCAACTACTCCCACCGTAAGAACTGAACTCTCTGACTCCTCAGCAGACAAGAACACTCTAGTACCACTACTGAAAACCATCGCTTTAGAAACTATAGACTCATATCCACAAGACATCATCCATGTCTACACAGATGGATCTGCGTTTAAAGCTACCACGAATGCTGGATATGGTGCAGTGATAAAATACCCCAACCTGCACCTAGAAAACCACCCTTGCATCTTTGGCCCTTGCAGAGAAATTTGTTCCAGCTATGATGCAGAAATAACAGCACTAGAAAAAACATTGTGCCGGATAATCTCAGACTTTGAAAGTGGCATCACTCCACCTGAGGATATCGTTATATTCTCAGACTCAAAATCAGCACTCCAAGCCCTAGAAAGCAAAATGTCTCCTGAAATTAATAACTTCTGTAGATTAACTGACTAACTGTTCACTTCTTATTGGGTCGAAGTTACACTCCAGTGGATCCCTGGGCATGTCGGAGTCCCAGGAAATGAAAAAGCCGATAAACTATCCAAAAGAGGAGCAGCACTGCCCCAGTTCCCATCAAGTACCACACTACAAACCTGCCAACAGATCCTGAGAAACAATTATACACAGGCAAGAATGGCTAAACCAGTGGGCTACCTCCCAGACAGGACGTCTATTCTTCAAACATCAAGCTTAACCAAACCCTCAAGATCCAGTTAAACAACTGAAAAGAAGAGATACAGAGTCTAATTTTCCAGCTGAGAACAGGCCATGCCCCTGTCAATAAACATTTAAATAGAATAGACCCACTACGTGAACCAAACTGTAGGCACTGCCACCACCATGAGGAATCAGTTGAACACCTACTGTTACAGTGCCCAAGACTAACTGACCTGCGACACCAGCGACTCCCATCGCACCCAACCATCCACAATACACTCTACACATCATCACAACAACTGAGGAAGACTTGCACCTTTGTCAGAGAGGCTATGAGCTGTGAAGAGCTACCTGCTCACAGCTAAAGGGATTATATCATCATCTTCATCATCTGTTTTTTTCTTGGAAGTGTTGATGTGAATGTGCAAGTAATGCAGTGTCATCTGCATATTCCAGATCTTCCAGTGTAGAAAATGTCCATCTTATTCCTCTTAGACTTCCATCTGTTGTCTGGTGCATTACCCAGTCTATGACTGTTAAAAATAAAGTGGTTGATAAAGGGCATCCCTGTCATACGCCTGTCTTCACCTCGAACGTTAGGTTGGTCTGCCCAACACTACATGTAAGGTTAGCATAGAGGCTTTTTATGATGGATACAGTGCAGCTGGGAATTCCATAAGCCCTCAGTATTTTCCATTGACTGTTCCGTGTATGCCTTTTCGAAATCAACAAAATTGATGAATAGCTATCTCTGCCATTCTGAGCACTGCTGTATAATGTTCCTGAGGGTAAATATAAGATCTGCACAAATTCCGGTCATTCTGAATCCTGCTTGTTCTTTCCTCTGTTGAAATTCTCTGGATAATTATCCTGCCTAGTATTTTACTGCGAACTGAGAGGAGAGTAATTTCTCTCCAGTTGTTGCAGTCTGCAAGATCGTTCTTTTTGGGCAATTTGACAATTATTCCTTTATTCCACTCCATTGGTGTTGTCTCTGTTTTCAAGACGTGCCATAGTGGTTGTAATAGTTTTACTGCTTGCTGAGGGTCTGTCTTAAATAACTCAGCATTTAAATTGTCGTGACCAGGAGCTTTTCCATTCTTTAACCCTTTGATAGCTATGATTTCTTCCCTTTGCGGAATGACTGTATTTTCATCTAGATCATGTTCTGCCTCAGGAACATTCAGCTGTGTCTCTGGTGGTTCCTTATTCAGTGTTTCTCTGATGTGCTCTGCTCATCTTGTTTCCTGCCCCTGTGCTGTGATGATGAGATTTCCTTGCTTGTCTCTTCATTCATTCATTCATAACCCTCCACTCCCAAAGGAGCATAGGCCTTCAACAAACACATGCCAAGTCCTCCTGTCACGTGCCATCATCTCAAGTTCTTTCCATGTTTTCCTCATCATTTTCACCTCTGTTTCCAGCTCTCTTCTCCATGTGCTTCTTGGTCTACCTCTGCCTCTCTTGCCCTGGGGGTTCCAGAAAAAGGACTGCCTTGTAATGCTATCAACAGGTTTCCTAAGTGTGTGTCCTATCCATCGCCATCTTCTCATCTCTTGTTCCACTGGCAATTGTCTAGTTCTTGTCATCAGTTCCACGTTGGTAACCTTGTCATACCATTTTAATCCCTCTATTCTACGTAAGCACCCATTTATGAAAGTCTGTAGCTTTTTGGTTGTTGTCTTTGTTGTTCTCCATGTCTCAGAGCCATACAGTAGGACTGACTTCACATTTGAGTTGAAGATTCTTATTTTCGTGTTGGATCCTATTTCTCTTGATCTCCATATATTTCCCAATGCAATGAAGTTTCTCTGTGTTGCATCATACGCCTCCCCACGAGAGGACCTTCCCCTGTCTTGGATGGCTGTGTTTTATTTTCTTTATTTGACTTGTCCATATTTGTTGAAGTTTTTGTGGTTTAAATTTTTTACAGGATGGGGTAACCGGCCCCATGCCCAACCCTCCTTAGTTGCTTTCTACGACATGCTTGGCAGGGGACAGTGTTACTATTCTTTGCTCTCCTTTCGGGCCCCGGTAACACACGGGTGATGCTTGTCTCTTACTAACGTAATATTGTTTGCACCTCATTTTCCGCAGATGATTTTAGTTATTTTATATACTGTGCTTTGTTCATATCTCAGTTCTGCCGCTTCTGCCTGACTTGTAAGATCATCTAGGAATTTCCTTTTGTTAGCTCGGGTTTGATGTTTCACTTCTTTGTCTAGCTGACTGTACTGCTCACTATATATTTCCTTTAACCTGGGGGACTTTTCTTCTGTTTTCTTTCTGTTCATTTCTTTTCTCATTGCTATAATCTTTCTGTGTTATTCAATCTTGTCTCTTCCTTTACTGAAATCCCAAGCATGATTTTCTGTTTTCCTTATATATTGTTGAAATGGTGCTGAATTTCTGGTTGACATCATCAGTCGCTGTCATTTCATGGTACCATTCTTGGACAAATCAACAGAGATATAAAAAATATCAGGCAGACTTTTCACTCTAAATCAAACCTTGAAAATAATTTTACAGGAAGATGTGCGCAGATTTGTCCCAACTTGCTACGGGTTCTGACATTTGGTGCTGCTCAATCTACTGATAAACATAGCATCTTGTTAAAGGGGCTTCCTTTATCACAACAGGCTTAAAGTAACTCACTAACAGTTAACACAATGGATCACTTGCATACAGTATCTGTCAATGGACACAAAGTAACTGAGTTTGTCCCAAGAACAGCAACAGATAAAGAAAACTTTGGCACAGAAGAACAACATTATATAAAACTTAACTCTTAGTCTCATATGAATGTATAATTCACCAAGTTGAACTTTTTGGATTGCAAATTTAAACACGTTTAGAAATGTGGTTGAGTTATAGTCTTGTGAATGAGTCACTTTTTTGTTGTAACAAATATGTTTAAAAATAATTAGAAGTGTAAGTTTTTCTTAAATTTCATGATGAAGCGACCTGTATCATTTGTGGAAAACAATAGCACCTAATGTTTTTATTCTGGCTTGTGCCTTAAGACTTGAAATGTCATGCCCTGATAAAGTAAATAATCTGCGTCAGCAGAAATGATCAACTGTCTACACATGGAGAAGATGAAGAGATATTAGAGTCATCATCTTTGGCTGCTATCATTTAGATTTATAGGTTGTAAACTAATAATGTACACACATAAAGCATTACAAATAAATGCATCAACCACAACTATAGCTACCACCACAACTATAGCTACCATCACCATCAACCACAACTATAGCTACCACCTTAATCAACCACAAATATAGCTACCATCACCATCAACCACAAATATAGCTACCATCACCATCAACCACTACTATAGCTACCACCATCATCAACCACAACAGTAGCTACCATCACCATCAACTACAAATAAATCTACCATCACTATCAACCACAACTACAGCTACCACCATCATCAACCACAACTATAGCTACCACCATCACCATCAACCACAACTATAGCTACCACCATCATCAACCACAACTATAGCTACCACCATCACCATCAATCACAACTATAGTTACCATTATCACCATCAACCACAACTATAGCTACCACCATCACAATCAACCACAACTATAGCTACCACCATCACCATCAATCACAACTATAGCTATCACCATCAACCAGAACTATAGCTATCACCATCACCATCAATCACAACTATAGCTATCACCATCAACCACAACTATAGCTACCACCATCACCATCAACCACAACTATAGCTACCACCATCACCATCAATCACAACTATAGCTATAACCATCAACCAGAACTATAGCTATCACCATCACCATCAATCACAACTATAGTTACCACCATCACCATCAACCACAACTATAGCTACCACCATCACCATCAATCACAACTATAGCTATCACCATCAACCACAACTATAGCTATCACCATCATCATCAACCACAACTACAGCTATCACCATCATCATCAACTACAACTATAGCTATCACCATCAGTTACAACTATAGCTACCACCATCACCATCAATCACAACTATAGTTACCACCATCACCATCAACCACAACTATAGCTACCACCATCACCCACAACTATAGCTACCACCATCACCATCAATCACAACTATAGCTATCACCATCAACCACAACTATAGCTACCACCATCACCCACAACTATAGCTACCACCATCACCTTCAACCACAACTATAGCTACCACCATCACCATCAACCACAACTATAGCTACCACCATCACCATCAATCACAACTATAGCTATAACCATCAATCAGAACTATAGCTATCACCATCACCATCAATCACAACTATAGTTACCACCATCACCCAAAACTATAGCTACCACCATCACCATCAATCACAACTATAGCTATCACCATCAACCACAACTATAGCTATCACCATCATCATCAACCACAAC
Source organism: Oreohelix idahoensis (assembly GCA_024509875.1). Lineage (NCBI taxonomy): Eukaryota > Metazoa > Mollusca > Gastropoda > Stylommatophora > Oreohelicidae > Oreohelix > Oreohelix idahoensis. The sequence goes on from JAMPIV010008747.1 coordinate 5,340, forward strand.
TACAGCTATCACCATCATCATCAACTACAACTATAGCTATCACCATCAGTTACAACTATAGCTACCACCATCACCATCAATCACAACTATAGTTACCACCATCACCATCAACCACAACTATAGCTACCACCATCACCCACAACTATAGCTACCACCATCACCATCAATCACAACTATAGCTATCACCATCAACCACAACTATAGCTACCACCATCACCCACAACTATAGCTACCACCATCACCTTCAACCACAACTATAGCTACCACCATCACCCACAACTATAGCTACCACCATCACCATCAACCACAACTATAGCTACCACCATCACCCACAACTATAGCTACCACCATCACCATCAATCACAACTATAGCTATCACCATCAACCACAACTATAGCTATCACCATCATCATCAACCACAACTATAGCTATCACCATCATCATCAACTACAACTATAGCTATCACCATCAGTTACATCTATAGCTACCACCATCACCATCAATCACAACTATAGTTACCACCATCACCATAACTATAGCTACCACCATCACCCACAACTATAGCTACCACCATCACTCACAACTATAGCTATCACCATCAACCACAACTATAGCTACCACCATCACCATCAACCACAACTATAACGACCCGGGTCAAGTCTGTATCACAGACAGGTGGTATAATGTGTCGGTGTTGTGGATAGTGGTGTTTCCTCCATATGGATTCTGCCCCTTGCTTCACTCTAGGCCTAGTCAACTATTTTTCATGAAAGAGGCATCCTCTGTGGTGTCAGCCTCTTGGTCTACCATAACCTCTCAAACCCAAAGATCATTGTGCATGGTGAAGAGCCTCACCCTCCTTGAGGTGACCCTGGTCACTGGAGTGTGAATCCAAAGGCTGAACACAACAGATCTAGAGAAGCAAACCTCGATAATAAACCTGGTGCACTAACACCATACACACCCGTCCATATGTGGAAGGGAGCCAGAGCTATACTGAACAGACTTGGGGGGAAAGGGGGGGGTTAGGAACTAGTAAGCATTGCTCTCTGCTGAATGGAACCCATCGTAAAGGCACAAATTCACAGGACATGACGATCCTTTCACCTTGAAATTTTGGTCACATGCCTAGAGCCCAAGAGAACTCAGCATAACCAGCAGGTGACTTGGTGGCAGAGCTTGAGCAGTGCGAACCCTACCTTGGCTATATATCTCAAAGAGATGCAGAAACACTCCTCTTACCCACCCAAGTGGTAAAACAATTCATATCTGGCTTCTTCCTGGGGTGTGCAGGAAACCTACAGGCACACCAGCATTACAACCAAGGAGATGAGTAGGATTTTGTTCATGCTCTCTGGTGAACCCCAGGATCAGTCTACTAGTCTAGTAGCCTACCCAGGACCCTAACGCTGCATCAAACTGGCCCAGCATCACAATTCCTCCTGTGGTGCAGCATGTTGAGAACCCAGCATTGTACACTAAGCTTGGGGGAATCACATGAGCACCAGACTTAATACTGGCTCTTGACTGGATGGCTGCATGCAAGAGGATTCTACAATGGAAAGATGGCATGTGACGGGTGCTGGGAAGAGCTCTAAACAGGATGTGAGGATTCCTTGGGAGAGCCCAGAACCAGAGCGCAGCCTCATGTAAGCTCTGCACATCTGGACAGCCACCCTGGATGATGTGGAATGTATTGTATGCCACCCACCTATCCCCCAACTGCTAACTTAAAACCAGATGTGGGGGCCCTCTGGATGTATGCCAGGATAAAATGCCTGGGAAAGAGACTGGAGCTCAGGACTCCCAACTCAATATGTAGTGGAATGGCAGAAAAGGCACAGGAAAGACCTAGGTCTATTTTGAAGATAATGCCAAGTACAACCATATTGTCACCATAATAACCTCGGATGTCGCCTCAGTAAACAAGGTTTGCGCAGAGTAGTGACACTCCAGGCTGCTTGCAAAAATTCTACTACTGGGAACATAAACATATTACAAATCAACATTGCAGGCATACAAAACAAAAACTCTACCTTTGGGAACATAAACATATTACAAATCAACATTGCAGGCATACAAAACAAAAACTCTACTACTGGGAACATAAACATATTAAAAATCAACATTGCAGGCATACAAAACAAGAAAGAAGAACTGCTCAAAATGACAACAAGATCCATATTGCAGTACTCCAGAAAACCATTCCACCCAGGAAAACCTTTAACATCCCTGGATACACCCAGCATTGCTGCACATGCAAGAAATGCCAAGGACTTATGACACTCATAATAAATGACATTCAAGCAGATGTATGAAACATCCCCAGTGTGGTAAAATGCACCGTTTTAACCCTCCAGCTCAAATTATAATGATAATACTGTATTTGAATTTTGTTCCAATACGCCAACATAGATTTTCTACACATCCCGCCACCATTGCCCTACCCTGCTCATATTTCTCAAAAGTCCAATTCTAGTGACGTAAAGTTACCGTTTATAACCTGCTACTATAAAAATTTAAAAATTGTCAAGGACGATAAAATCTAATGCAAAATATTGGACACTCCTTGAATTTTTTTAACTAACGTATTCTAAGAATCTATTATTAGTTACAACATGCGACAGTTGTCGCTAGAACGTCGCATTTTCAAAAAACGCCAGCGAGCGGCTTGCGATTTGAAACTATTAACGCCACGCGATGGTACCCACCCTATTACAAAAGGCTTTTTCGTTGCTCCGTACTCATCATCATCATCATCTCAACCCGTAACCCGTCAAGGGTCGTAGGGGTGCCATGGTGAAAGCATCAGCAGACAGGGTCCTCCACTGCTCTCTATCCTCAGCAATGCGTACAAGTGTGGAAAAACCGTGTCCTGCCCATTCTTTGATGTTATCAGCCCAGGATTTTCTTTGCCTTCCTCTTCTCCGTTTACCTTCGACTGTTCCCTGGAGGATCGTTTTCGAAAGGGAGTCATGACGAATTACATGCCCAAACCAGGCAAGCTTTCGACGTTTCACCACTGACAAAAGTGGTTCTTGGTGGCCTGCATAGGTGTTTATCTTCTCTCTAACATAGACATTTGTTTTGTGCTCTTTATAGCAAATGCGCAAACTTCTTCTATAACATTTATGCTCGAAAGCCTGAATCCTTCGCTCCATATTTGCAGTGAGTGTCCAGCCCTCACACCCATACAAGAGAATAGATAATACGAGTGATTTGTATAATTTGATCTTCACAGGAAAACTGATGTTACTTTTCCAGATCACATTCAGCCTTGTCATGGCAGCTGAGGCCATCTCAAGTCTTGTCTTGATTTCTTTACTTGATCTTCCATCACTACATATAGTGGACCCGAGATATTTAAAGGTGTTAACTTCTTCTAACGTTTGCCCATTTAACATAATGTTGGTCGGAACATGTTTCTTATGGCTATTCACCAATATCTTGCTTTTTTCTATATTAATTTCGATCCCATACGTTCTTGTTACTTTCTCCAGTCTAGAGGTAAGGTCTTGAAGTTCTGATTCTGTTCCAGCTATCAGATCGATTTCATCAGCAAAACGTAGATTGCAAAGAGGTCGGCCTCCAATCGATATGGTTGTTTTATAATCGTAGAGAGCCTCCTGCATAATATGTTCTAGATATATATTAAAGAGCACTGGAGACAGGTTACATCCCTGTGCTCCGTACTAATTTTTAAATATAACATGAAACCGTTTTGGCAGTCGGCCAACACGTGTTTCATTCCAAAAAAAAAAAACAGACGGGAGATAGAGAGAGAGAGAGAAAAGGGGGGTTAGTATGGAAAAAGTCTAAACCCACTTGGGTATTTTCAAACTGAAACTAACAACCCAAATAAGTGAAGGGGAGCGAATGGGGCTAAAGAAAGACAAACCCGTCGAAAAGGTATTGCATTCTATGGATGGATGAATAAAAAAGGAAAGGACAGAATGGAATTAAAAACGATAATGTTGTTTATTCAATACTATACTATTTCCTATGAAAACGTATCTGGACCTAGAATAAAAGTATTTTGTTCAGAATAAATGAAGAGAAAAGTACAAAGATGAAAACTTAGATAAAGACGTACATGAAAATATACTGGCTAGATAAAGGACAATAGCCTGATTAATAATCACTTTTCATCTTTTAAATCGCTTCAAAAGTGACTGAGTTATGGCATAAAATAAAAAAAATTGACAACAGATGTACGGACACACTGATATCCCAGCTCAATTTAAAAGTAACAATTTTCTAGTCACGTGAGTTGGAAACAAGTCAAACTGGCTTGCCTCATTTTGATAGGCACTCCTAGTGAGGAAAGGAGGAGGTAACTTTGAAGTTTTGCCAGCCTAAGGCGACACATAGTCTAAACAGTAATGTTAGAATCAGACAGGCGAACTTATTGATAAACGTACATAAATGTTTGGGATTTTCAAAAAAAGAGTCAAATCGGTGTAGTTTAAACTGATTGGCTAATGTTAGTATAGACATAGAGGGAATAAAACTAACGCTTCTGCTATGCAGGGTGCCCCTTGCAAAAATATATCCTACAAGAAAGGTTAAAAGCAGAGCAATTAATGACCAAATTGCCTTTGCGTCTGAAGCAGCAGCTATCTACAGTTGACCTATTGATAGCCTGTTAACCTTTAACAAATTGTGTGATTTATTTCATTGATTGTGGTTAGATGAATAACCTTGTTTAAAACTCTTTCAGTCCATAGTTATTTTGCACGCTGTGCCAGACTTTTTTTGTGGGCAGAATTTTATAGAGTGAAGTGTTCATCTTTCAGTCTAAATTTTTGTGTTAATTTTCCTTTGAACATGTACTTATTATATACCAAACTGTAGGGAAATGGATAGAAAATTGTAATATATAATGTCTTTGGTAGTATTAACACAAGTATGTTCGGTATACTTAAAACATTTTGCATGTAAAATTGAAAAACGCTAAAAAGTTGACTGTAGAATACGATCTTACCAAAGACAAATTACTGTTGTAGACAATAAAACTTTCTTTTTAGTCTTCAAACATCAAGTTAATCCATATACAAGTTTAAAAAAACATGCTTATGGCCACAATTAGTACATTTAGTGTTATTCACACCAGTTTTTCCGTGGTCCTTTGTAAGAAAAATATAAATTATGCAATCGTGCATTACGTAATTTTCAAACAAATAAAGAAGAATAACGTCATATAAAATTTTTTTTACTCTTGTTTAATGTTTTAATTGTATCCATAGCTTCATCTTCTACCAAGAACTAGTGATTAGGTGTTACAGTAGGTCTAGTTTTGTTGCTTTTGATCGGCCAGAATACAACTTCGCCCACTCATCAACTAAACCTAGTGTGTCTAGCTTTTCTGCACAGATTCCGTATTTTGACAACAAACTGTGACTACCAAACAATCATCATCAATGTCAGCAATGTTTCAAAGTAGTTTGACACAATTACTTGCTTAGGAGACTTAGAACATGTAAATATAAAGCGTGACATATTTCTCTAGCAATAACAACGAAAAACGCAAACACGCAAATTTTCACAAAAATTGTGATAATAACATCAAAACACGCACATGTGCTGATTAACTACAGTCAATTTAGTTGTTTAGATAGTAGCGGAAGTCATTGTACTTACTTACTTACTTACTTACTTAGTCGTTCCCCTTCTACCGTGAGGTGTAGAGGTTTGGAAGAGAGAGCGCCAGACCATTCTATCAGCTGTCTTCTTCCTGGCCTGGTTCCATTCTAGTCCTCGGTCCTTCAAAGATTGTCTAATGTTGTCCTCCCAGCGAACTCTGGGTCGTCCTGGAGGTCTGGATCCCTGGCTCTCTGTTTCCCATGCCCGCCGCGGCAGCCGATCCCCTCCCACCCTGCAGACATGGCCAAACCATCTCAGTTGGGACTGTTCTATTTGGGTCTGCAGCGGATGGGATTTCAGGCCTTGACGCATCGTCTGGCTGCGGACCATGTCTCTTCTTGTTACTTCAACCACTTTCCTCAGATACCTCATTTCTGAGGTTTGGATCTGGCTTTTGTGGGTTGTAGTCATTGCCCACGACTCGCATCCATATGTCAAAACTGGGACATAGGTGGAGCGGTACACAGCCATCTTCGCCCTCTTACCAACCTCTTTCTTGCTGAGGAATCCACGATTTATGGCCTGAAAAAGTCTCCCAGCCGCTGCTCTTCGAGTGGCCAACTCTTCTTTGATGCCTCCCTTTCGGTCTATAATAGCTCCGAGATATTTAAAGTGGTCGACCTGCTCCAGGACCCGCTCTCCCAACCTAATCCGACGTCCCCCTTCCTCTCGTGATATCACCATGGACTTTGTTTTAGAGCTGCCCATGACCATCCCTCTCTTCTCCAGCTCTTCCTTCCAGACCTGCAGGTTGGATTGGAGATGTGCCTCTGATTTAGCAATCAGGGCAACATCATCAGCAAATGCCAGCTCCGAAATATAGACCTGTCTCATCTTCCAGTACCCCACTGAACACCTTCCTGTTCTCTCCCCACATGCCCCGATGACATCGTCCATGAGGAGCATGAAAAGACAAGGTGACAGGACATCACCCTGTCCCACACCAGTGGTGGTCCTGAACTCCTCTGACTTATGGTTTGCTGTCCTCACATAATTTCTGCAAGACTTGTAGAAGCTCTGTATAGCATGAATCAGAGGTGCTGGAATATTCTTCCTTGCCAAACAGTCCCAAAGTTTGCTCCAGGGGACTCTGTCAAACGCCTTTTCCAGATCTATGAAACAAAGATGGATCTCACTCTTACACTCAAGGGCCCCCTCACTCAGCCGTCCGAGTGTGAAGATCAGGTCCCGAGTACTTCGGTTTGCTCGGAATCCGCACTGGACCTCATCCAACTGTGGCCCAGCTAGGCGTCGGAGTCTCCGCTCCAGGATTCTAGAGTAGATTTTACCAGGGACACTGAGAAGGGATATGCCTCTATGATTTCCACATTGTCGATTGTCACCCTTTTTGAAAATTGGTGCCATGATGGCAATCTCCCAATCCTCCGGCATGGTCCTGTTGCACCACGCTGCCTGTAGGACCTTTAAGAGCAACAGGTCGCCTGATGCCCCCATGTACCCAACCATCTCTGGTGTCACACCATCATGCCCCGCCGTCCCGCCCATCCCGATCCTCTCCAGCGCTGCCCCCAGCCCCTCCATCTCCATGTCATCCTCACCATCATTGGCCCTCTCCCCCGCGCCAGTGGCCATCATTTCCGCTGCCCCACCATGCCCACCATCCAGGAGCCCTGAGAAACACTCTCTCCATCCTTCCATCACCCCCCCCGGGGCAGCAAGCAACCCGCCTTGCCTGTCCTTTACAAACTTGAGAGGGCACTGCCTTTCCCCCCTCATGTTCCCCAGGGTCCCACAGAACAATCTCTGGTTTTCCTGTGCATCCCTTTCTAGCTTTTCTCCAAACTCTTCCCAGGACCTCTGCTTCGCTGCTAGCACCTTGTTCTCCGCCTCCGTTCCGAGTATCACACACTCTCTACATTTTTCCATTTGTCCCGCTGTGTTTCCAGCTCCCAAGTATTGTCTCCATGCCATCCCCCTCTCTCCCACTTTCTCTCTGACTTCCTCTGTCCACCAAGGCGTCCTCCCTCTCCGGCTCCCAAGTCGGACCTCACCGCACGCCTCTGCAGCAGCTGTCTCTATGATATCCTTGAATTTATTCCAGAGGGTTTCCAAGTCATCAGGTCGTTCTTCTGTGTTGCTCACTGCTGTAGCAATAAGCCCCTGATATCTGGTCTTAATTTCTGGCTCTCTCAGCTTGTAGGTCCTAATGCTCATTTCTCCTGCTCGCCCACCCGGTCTCTTGCGCGATGTTGGGCAGCTCCCAGGCCGAGCAACCCCCCAGTTGTTCACTTGATTGTTAGCAGGCAGTGACCACTTCCAATCTCCGGCCCCCTCCAGACCCCCGCATCCCGGACACATCCGAATGAGCCTCTCCAAACAATGGCACAGTCGATCACTGACCCCTCACTCCTGGTTGGCCCACATCTAGTGTATGCATGTATGCGCTTATGGGGGAACCTTGTGTTTGCAATGATCAGACTCTGCTCACTGCAGAATCTAAGGAGTCGCTTTCCATTGTCATTGAGAGTATCTTCTCCATATCTTCCGATAACGCCACCCCATCTAGCATGGTCATTTCCAACTCTGGCATTAAAATCTCCGAGCATGACAACTTCATCTAGGCAGTCATCCACTGTCCCCTGAAGCAGCTCGAAGAATTCCTCCTTGACCTCTGCTCTCTCATCCCCATTTGGCCCATACACTATGACCAGGCTGACCATGGTCTCTCCTTCTTTTAGTTTTACAACCATAATGCGCTCCGAGACAAAGCTCCATCCCTTGATACTATCTTTTTGATTTTGGGCCACAATGCAACCCACGCCCCCTTTAGCTCCCTCAGATATGGGTACACCACTGTAGAGCAACGTGTTGCCATCGAGATCCATGACTCCTTGTCCTTTTTTCTTCGTTTCTGTTATAGCCAGGATTTCTAGCCCCGCTTTCCTCATCTCCTCCACCAGCTCCCCCTCCCTCCCATTTACACCTCCCGTGTTCCAAGTTCCATAAGTCGCAGTCCGTAGTCCGCTCCAGCTCGTCGCCCCCAGAATCAGTCCGGCCCTCTCTCTTGTATTTCTCGTAATCATAGTTTAAGACAAACAGGTGATTGGCCTGTTGTGCCTTTGCATGGTGGAGGGGCTGCCTCCTTACGGCCTCCATGCAGGCCGCCCTCCTCCTTTTTCATCCGGGCTTGGGACCGGCATGGGCGGAGTTTGGAAGTCATTGTACGAGTTTTAATATATGAACTGCATTAAACGGACGATTTTTAAGGTTTATGCGTGATAAACTAAAAACCACGCTGTGAGCGTTGCTCTGGCACGGCGTGTTGAATTTTGCAACGCTCAGAGCGTTGCTCTGGACTTTAATACATTATTAGATGTAGAGGCCAACCCAGATAGGGCGCCATAACATTGTGTGTGTACGACATATGCCTTTGTGGAAGATTGCGACATACTAGGAGCACCGACATGTATAAGCAGACTTAGGAAGCAAATCAAAATAAACTTGAGTTGAATAATATCATACATTATTTGGACTGTAAGACCAGAAAGTCACTGGCAGGCCTATTGTTATATTAACTCTGGAGAAAAAGAAAAGATTGTATTCCAGCTGAAGATGATGTATATTGACAGGGGCGTTGAGACTATGTGGAAAAGAAGATACCCACTGTTTATGAAGAAGTCACAGTAAAGTTAAAGACTGTAGCTAATTTTGGTTAGCTCTTTTATCCAATCACAATACTTGTTTAATGATGTTAAATTGGTAGTGGTGGAGATCATTATCTAGAGACTTAGGGAGGCCTGTTCCTCTTGTTTCAGGGTTACATCACCCAGTATCAAGTTGGTCAGAAGCCGGAGCTGCAGAATTTGAGGCAACCTACCGGTTGTTTCTATATTGAAGCCTAAAAGTATTAGCAGTCTCCAGTATACACTGTAGAAAAGCAGTGTGAAGTTTTCTCGAGCAAGTCATCCAGTGTCTACAAGAATTCACAGATAAGCAAAAATCTTGCGGGCATATATGCAAACTCAAATGTATTCAATCTCAACCCTATTCAGAGACAGTTTGTGAGATGATGCTAAAACCAGTTTTTCCCAATATTGACTCTTCATAGAACAGTATTTTCCAACAGGGAATAAAAGTTTATAAACATTAACATATTATTAAGATATATTGGACAGATGTCCTTCATGTGTATTTAAATTTGTATAAAACCATAATTTCACTTTTAAGTTTTAAACATTCCTGTCCTAAAAAATTTGAGGGACAGGAAATTAAAATTGTACATATATATCATAACTTTAAAACCAGTCTTGTTTATTCGATTTTAGTGAGTTAAAATGGTATTTGTTTAACGCATTTATCACTATATATTTCATTACCCTAGACACCAAGCCATATAAATAACATCACAAACAATAGATACCCAAAATAAATCGCAGAGTGAGATCGTAGGGTGGTAGCAGTCAGGTACCCTGAGAACATCAGCATCAACTATTAGACTCAGGGACTTGCATAGTTGACCTCACTCTGTAGACACATACTGACTACTTCTCTGTAACATCAAAACCCACCACACCCAGTAGTGGTGACATAGACATGCTCCAAGTCCACTGCTGGTTCAGAGGAAACATCTACACTTCTATAATGTTTACTGCCCTTCAGCATTTCCAGGGAACATCAATATTCAGTACACCACATATCAGAGAACCAGTGTTGCCACTACGAATGTTGAAAAAAACCTAGGTATCAGCAACTTGGGCTATTTTGGGCGATTTGGGGCCGAATTTGGGCGAAATCTAGGTGTCTTTCTTCACCTAATTAAGGAAAATGGCACCTAGACGGGACCAAATAAACCTAGATCTTGGAGAATCCACCTAGGAGTGGCAATGCTGCAGAGAACTATAGCTGGAGAGTTCAACGCCCATTCGCCATCAGGGGATATAAAACATACAACAAAAGAGGCAAAACGAACGAATGAACGAACAAACTTTATTTTCGAAGGGTTAAGAATTGGGGCGCAGGCCCGTCTAACATTCTGCCCTTCCACTCTCATTTATCTTGTATATTATATCCTATCATTCCCACATGTTACTGTAAGCATTAATATGAAGGTATGCAACTTTATAAAGGTAATATAACAGCGTACGTTTACAGTATGTAGTCATAATCAAAATTAAGTATTCTTAATTAAACAAATATTATTATTTTTTTTAAATAAATAAATAACATTAACATTAAATAAAATTTAAAAAAACGTACAGTAAATTATGATTTCAAGAATAATCAGATTAGGTGGCATGGTATCAAAACTCATGAAGTATTTGACAGTCTGCTATTGAAGGAGGTGAGACTTGGTGTTATTTCTTTGCCCTCCTTAACCCAAGAGCAGAATCAGTAGGAGAGATAGATGGACATAACTTTATTTAAAAGGGTAAGGAATTGGGGACCCAGGTCTGTCGGACCATCTAGTCCTTTATCTTTCATTCTGTATCCCGACACTCACTCATGTGTTCATCAGCAATTAATCTGCAGGGAAGTAGATGAAATCTGCAACACGTTCAACCTGATCCTTCAACAGAACACAAGGTCAGAGCCCAGTCTTTTGCACAGGCATAGCCAGCAGACATGATCTTACCTTGGTATCGACTGACATTGCAGACACTTGCACTTATATACAGTCCTGAAAGATATTGGAAGTGACCACAGGCTAATACTAATTACTATAGACAAACAGAATAAATCCAGACAAAAGAGAAAGACTTGCTGGAATTACAAAAAGGCGAACTGGGCAACATACGCAACACTTTCAGATAGCAGATTCAGCAGCATTGACATATTAGATACAGTAGAAAATACATACAACAATATCACAAAGACTATACTTTAAATAGCAAACATAACAATACCAAAAGGCAGCCACAAATATTTCAGTCATGTCTGGACTCAAGATCTAGAAAAGACTGTTAAAGAGGGGCGCAGACAAACCAGAAGAAAGGTGGAGAAAGAACCCACCAGAGCCAACAAAATAATTTATAACAAACTCACAGCACAGGTAAGATATCACATTAAGAAAGCAAAGAAAAAAGCATGGACAAAAACATGTGAAAGCCTAGACTTAAAGAATGAAGGGCACAAAGCATGGAAGCTCCTGCGCTGTCTTGATGGAAAAGGAAAGAAGAGCAACCCAAAGCCACTAAGAACTGGAGGAAACATCTTAACAAACAACAAGAAAAAGGCATAAATTTTTAACAAATACTATGCAAAAGTCAGCAAAACAAATCACAGAAAACAGCTGGATAAAACAATTAAGAACATAACAAAAACAGCACAGAGAGCTGCTAAAGCTTGCACTATTTTAAACTGAGTACGCCATCCATGAAATGAATAGCGTACCACAAAAATTAAAGACCAAGAAAGCTCCAGGACTAGACAAGATTACTAATGAAATGATACTAAACCTAGGCCCAGTTGCAAATTTAGTACTCTTAAACTTCATTAACAGAACATGGAAAGAAAGCACACTCCCTAAAACTTGGCGGACTGCAAATATCAAACCAATTCTAAAGAAAAACAAGCACCTAGAAGCTACAGACCACTGTCACTGACCTCAGCAATTAGAAAACTTGCAGAGAAAATGGTAATAAAGTCATTAATGATAATCAGGCAGGCTTCAGAAAAAGTTGCAGAACAGACGACCGACTCTTTCATTTTGTGCAATAAACTTTAGATGCATTCCAATGGGTAAGTACACAACAGCTGTATTCATTGATCTGCAGCAAGCATACGACACAGTATTGAGACAGGGGCTCGTTGCCAAAATGACAAATGGCATGGATGGAAAAATGTATCTCTGGATTAAAGTCTTCCTAAGTAACAGAACAATATAAACAACCACAACTATCGTCATCAACCACATTTATATCTACCATCACCATCACCGACAACTATATCTACCATGACCATCACCATCAATCACAACTATAGCTACCATCACCATCAACCACAACTATATCTACCATCACCATGAACCACAACTATATCTACCATTACCATTAACCACAATTATAGCTACCATCACCATCAACCACAACTATAAGTACCATCATCATCACCATCAACCACAACTACAGCTACCATAACTATTAACCACAACTATATCTACCATCACTATCAACCACAACTATAGCTACCATCACCATCAACAACAATTATATCTACTATCAACCACAACCATATCTACCATCACCATCAACTACAACTATAGCTACCATCACCATCAACCACAACTATATCCACCATCATCATCAACCACAACTATATCTATCATCATCATCACCATCAACTATAGCTACCATCATAATCAACCACAACTTTAGCTATCATCATCATAACCATCAACCATGACTATGTCTACCATCACCATCAACCACAACTATAGCTACAATCACCATCAACCATAACTATATCTACCACCACTATCAACCACAACTATAGCTACCATCATCATCACCATCCTCACAACTATAGCTACCATCACCATCAACCACAGCAATAGCTACCATTATCATCACCATGAACCACTACTATAGCTACCATTATCATCACCATCACCACAACTATGTCTACCATCATCATCACCATCAACCACAACTATAGCTACCATCATCATAACCATCAACCATAACTATATATACAATCAACATCAACCACTACAGCTACTATCATCACAACCATCAACAATAACAATATCTATCACCACCATCAACCCCAACTATATCTACTATCACCATTAACCACAACTATAGCTACGATAACCATCAACCACAACTATAGCTATGATAACCATCAACCACAACTATAGCTACGATAATTATCAACCTCAACTATAGCTATCAATACCATCAACCCCAATTATATCTACTATCACCATTAACCACTTCTATAGCTACAATAACCATCAACCACAACTATATCTACTATCACCATTAAAAACAATCTACTATCACCATCAACCACAACTATAGCTACAATAACCATCAACAACAACTATAGCTACCTTTGTCATCAACCACAGCTATAGCTACCATCATCATTAATCACAACTACAGCTACCATCACCATTAACAACAACTACAGCTACCATCATCACAACCATCTACCAAAACAATATCTACCACCACCATCAAGACAGGGGCTCTTTGCCAAAATGACAAATGGCATGCATGGAAAAATGTATCTCTGGATTAAAGCCTTTCTAAGTAACAGAACAATACCATCAACAACAACTATATCTACCACCACCATCAACCACAACTATATCTACCATCACCATCACCCACAACTATATCTACCATGACCATCAACCACAACTATAGCTACCATCATCATCACCATCAACCACAACTATATCTACCATCATCATCACCATCAATCACAACTACAGCTACCATCACCATAAACCACAATTATATCTACCATTACCATGAACCATAACTATAGCTACCATCACCATCAACCACAACTATAAGTACCATCATCATCACCATCCACCACAGCTACCATCACTATTAACCACAACTATATCTACCATCAATATCAACCACAACTATAGCTACCATCACCACCTACAACAATTATATCTACCATCAACCACAACCATATCTACCATCACCATCAACTACAGCTACCATCACCACCAACCACAACTATATCTATCATCATCATCATCACCATCAACTACAACTATAGCTACCATCATAATCAACCACAACTTTAGCTATTGATACGGGTTTATCTGGGTAATGTTGGCCCACTTTAATTTGGTACGCATTAACACATTGTTGTGCCACCAATGTTAGGTTTTTGCACTTAAAGCCATTATATTGACCGCGATTTTATGGGGCTGACTAGTGATAGATGTGACGTAGTATGTTGGTAGGCTGGGGGATAGCAACGCTCTTCCTATACCCTTCTTGAGACTGACTTTGTTTAAGACAGTCGTGTTTTGCATCGCTCTCGATGCTTGTGAATTATGTAGAGTTTCTCCTGGATTACAAGGCGTAGGGTCAGCCTTTATGAAATATGGATGCAAGTTTAAGTCATCCCAGTTATATATATATAAACTACGGTTCAAGAGGTATTGCAGAGAGAAGTTTGAATAAGAATTGTTACATTTATAATATTGTCAAACCTCAACGATCACTTTCGGATGTTCGTTAGACGGCATCGCGCATATACACGTTGACACTTTTGACGATGAAAGAATGTATAAGGAGACAATAATTGGACTACACATATGTATGTATAATGATATTGAGGAATGAATAAGGAGACAATAATTGGACTACACATATGTATGTATAAGGAGACAATAATTGGACTACACATATGTATGTATAAGGAGACAATAATTGGACTACACATATGTATGTATAATGATAATGAGGAATGAATAAGGAGACAATAATTGGAATGCTCAGATGTCTATATAATGATAATGATATAACTCATCTATGAACTGATTGAATGTATTTCTGTAATAAATCGTATTGTTCTCGTGGACTCAACCCACACAGTCTTATCAACTTTATAAAATTGGATTTAGATTTCATGTGCCCAGTTCGCGTTTCAACATCAATAGCACGATCGCTAAACAGCTCACAAAAATAATAAGATGACCAAGCCCATTTCATAGTTGAACAATAAGGGTCTTCCAATCATTGAGGTTACTGTCAAAACCAAGCTGTAACAAATGACGTTGTAACAGCTATCATCATCATAACCATCAACCATGACTATGTCTACCATCACCATCAACCACAACTATAGCTACCATCACCATCAACCATAACTATATCTATCACCACTATCAACCACAACTATAGCTACCATCATCCACAACTATAGCTACCTTCATCATCAACATCAACCACAACTATAGCTACCATCACCATCAACCACAGCTATAGCTACCATTATCATCACCATGAACCACAACTATAGCTACCATTATCATCACCATCACCACAACTATGGCTACCATCATCATCACCATCAACCACAACTATAGTTACCATCATCATATACATCAACCATAACTATATACATCATCACCATCAACCACAACTACAGCTACCATCATCACAACCATCAACCATAACAATATATACCACCACCATCAACCACAACTATATCTACCACCACCATCAACGACAACTTTAGCTACTATCACCATCAACTACAACTATAACTATTATCATGATCAACAACAACTATATCTACTATCACTATCAAAAACAACTATAGCTACCATCATCATCAACCACAACACCATCAACCACAACACCATCAACCACAACTATAGCTACGATAACCATCAACCACAACTGTAGCTACGATAACCATCAACCACAACTATAGCTATCAATACCATCAACCCCAACTATATCTACTATCACCATTAACCACAACTATAACTACTATCATGATCAACCACAATTATATCTACTATCACTATCAAAAACAACTATAGCTACCATCATCAACCACAACTATAGCTACCTTCATCATCTACCACAGCTATAGCTACTGTCACCACGAGGCTTGCCCTAGCATTATTCATGCTATATTTAGAGTGAGATAAACAGTTAGAAAAGCTCACAAGGAAAAAATAATGAATGAAAATAATAATAAATTGCTAACTGACAACAGTTCAGAATATTGGTTCACGTTAACTAAAAGTGAGTGATTATCAAGAGTTGTAAATAGAATGTTCAAGAACAAGGAAAAAAGGCTTGACCAATAAATTTAAGTAAAAAGATGTGGGTCAGCGAATCAGAAGGGTGGCGAGAAAAACACCACGCTGAAATGACCAGAGGTCATTAGTTAGTCCTGAGTTGGTCAACAGTGTGTGATCAAGTGAGAAGATTTCGAGCTGCTGTGCGGACAAGATGTACCATCTGTGGTTTTACAGATAGGGTTTATATGAATATATATATAGTAGTCCAGCCATCACTAGCCAGTGTTATTCTATCGGAAGATAGTATTTGATTCTGTAGTTCACAGTTAGTCAGTGGTGTATCCTGGTAATGCGAGCTAGGCGTGCTGCTACTTAAAATGAATATGTACGCCTACTATTTAACTTCTTCCCCTCTTAATTTAAAAACCAACTATATTCAATTATGCAACGATAGTTATTAGGGGTATTTGTCAATTATCTCCGAAATACTAATTAACTTACAACTTGAAACTCACTGTCACTGTAATAATCTGCATTCCCGGCAACTAACAAAAATTAATCACAAAAAACACTGGACGGACACAGCCGATTTTTACAACCCGAGAGCTGCAAGACCACCACACTCATGTTCGTATTGTACTGACGTATCTGGCCATGACCCCGATAAACACAATCCAATCTTCAGACGTGAATCCGAAAGGTGCCGCATGCATTGTGACGGAATTACCCGAGAATCTTCGGGCGATTGTAACCAACCAATAAAAACTGCACTATAAAACGCGTCTGGGAAACTGAAACTAGATATACTCGTAGATTCTATGCGGGAAAATCCGTTATCCGTGCGGTCCGAAAGCAGAACATTAGAAGAGAAATATTTTATAGAATAATAAATTAAATTTTTATTTTCCTTCGGGCATAGGTGTGCGCAGCACGCACAGCACACATAGAGAATACGCCACTGCAGTTAGTGTGTATTTCTAAAAGGAGATCAGCGTTTATGCTGTCTTGTAAGTATTGGATTGTAATTATATTTTTTACATAGTAGAATTTTGTTTCCAGGAGAGCTTTGCAGAAGCACGATGTGCCAGTTCGCTATGAGAACTTTACGACCGTATATCAAGAAACGGATGGTTATGAATATATAACGACTTTGTTTAAAGTAACGAAAGGCTGTAAATATATGAAGGAAACTATAGATATTATGTCGGAGCCATGTTGAACAAAGTTTGAGTTGTCAAGAACTACATACGACTTTTAAGAAAACGTGAGTGTCGACTTTTATATGAGAACCACAAATATGCTCTCTCATGTAAGTATCAGAATGGTGAACATATATTTTTTATGCATGAGATGAATTTTGTTTCTAGGAACGGTTATAGAGAAATGTCTGACCAGTTCGTCGAGGAAAATATTTCAGTATCTAAAAAAGTATGGAATGCTAATAAAGAGCATAGGTACCACGAGTAAATAGGAGCAGATTTGGGAAGACTAAAAAAGTCTACAGGAGATAATAATATGTTAAAGAGGAATACAGAAGTTTACAAGACATAGAATTCATGTATGAGTTACCCCTGATGTACAAAGACCCAGTTAATGCTTCTTTGCGAGCTCTATCATTTGAATGACTCATCATACGTGTAGCATTAATATGTTATTAAAAGTTTTGAAGGATCAGAATGAATTTGATTCCATCTTTAAGAGTTCCTGAAAGTAGGTCATGTTTGTTTACACTACCACTATATGAGAAGTCACTATAACAACGAAGAAGGAACTGAACGAACCTGAGGTATACAAGAAAAGGATTATAATTTCATCCAGGAATTTACACCTCTGGCAGAGATTGCCAGTAAAGATATTAACTAATAACTTGGAAGATAAAAAGAGAAGTTGTAAACTTAAATCACGTCACTAGGCCTGCCATCTGTGTGGTAATATGAGAGGTTATTGATGTTTCTACACTAAGGGTAAACAAAGTGAGGTCCAGCTGTGTAAGTTCCCTGAGTCTATTTGATGATGATGATGATTCTCAGGGTCCCTATCCGCTACCTCTCTAAGATCTCACTCTGTGTAAAACAATCTCTGTGGTGTTGTGTGGCAAGTGTCTAGGGTAATGTATCTATTGTGATGTATGAACAATGTCAAACATAACTTTAACTCAATAAAAGTGAAGTAAGACTGTTGGTAAATTTATATTAATATATTACAATTTTTTTTATTTTCCTGTACCTCAATTCTTTTGGGACAGGAATGTTTTCAAATCAAAAAAATTGTATGTACAACATATAAATAAATAAAGAGGACCCTTTGTCCATAACTGGTATATTAAAGTGTCACTGGTTTGTGTATCCCACAGTCTGATTCATCACGCCCACAGGAATTTCTGTTCTGGTTGTGGAAATTGTTAGAATGAGTTAACATATGCCCATGTAAAGGGACTTGACCTGACAGCCTGTCTGAGGTTGATGACTGTAGACTATGCAGGGTCAACACAAGAGTTTTCTTCTGACCACCGATGCAGCATGCAGCTTTACTGAGGCTTCAATGTACACAAGATCTGCCTGCACCAGGTTTCCTGCCACCACTAAGTAATAGGTAATATAACCCTGAAAAAGAAGGACATTCCCTCCCTTTTATATGCTGGCTATAACAATTCCACAACTAATTAATACTACGATTACCTGGGGTCAGTCACGTGTGCGAACCATTTGCACCAGACCCTATGTTCTTTGACTTCACTCCGTCCTGTGTTTACATTCTTCTTCCCATATGGTTGTAAACGCCCCTGTCACCTTAGGCATTGATTGTCCTCCCTAAAATCAGCTGGGGTATACAATTTTCTTCTTGTGACCTGTTAATTCTTTTGTTCAAACATCCTAGGTATGTTTTCATGTGTCATTAGAACACTGTTGCACTGCAGAAGATTGCTAGTGGCCTCTGGACTTACAGTCGTAAGATATTATGGCAATATTCAAATACAAATTAGTTTCACTTCCCTCTAAGTCTGCTTAGGCATTTCCTAATTAGGTTGTCGTAACCTCTTCCAACTGGCAATGTCGAACAACAAAATATGGCGCACAATCTGTGGCCAGTTACATGCTAATGAAATACTAATACTTATTTATCTTACAGCAAGTAAAGAATAATCACACAATTACAGGATAGACTAGCAGTAAATGGCTCAATTCCAGACTGCTGTGTCGTCCAGACGGCAAAGGCATGTGTCACCAATGCTTTGCATCTGCTCTCAACCTGTCTGTGCTTAAGTTTTTCTCAAATGGCGGACTTATTCAAGCAGGGTTAAAAGTTATCAATTCCAACCAGCCAATCAAAAGACGCGTCAAAAAAATTAACTAATTTTGGACCATAAACATTGAGCGTTTTTCAGTGTGTTCGCTCGTCTGATTTTATTTATATATTATATATCTCAGTTATTTATGGATCGATTTTTAATATCAAAATTGATTATTAAACGGCCAGCTGTCCTCTATCTACCCCTATAGGTTTCCTTTATTTATTTCTCCCCGTTTTCATCTGTGTAATTTTTAAGTAATTAATTGTGCTTTTTCCCGACTGAAAATATTAATAAAATAAATGTTTCTACGTCAAGATAGTTTTATTAATGGGAAATCTTTATGGTATTATGTTAATCAATATCAGCGCTATAATTCCAGATATCTCTTTCCTTTTAATTCTCTTTAGTTTTTGAGGAATAAATTATTTAATTTTTGGTAAAAACAGATATTAGGCATTTTTCTCACTCCAACCAAAATTTTATCGTCACTATAAAACGAGGTAACTGTCGTGAATTATTCTAATCCCCATATATAAATTAAAACGTAAATGCAAAGCCTAACAAATAAATTTAATAAAAGGAAAGAAGAATGGTAAAGAACAGTGCTGTCACAATGCCTGTACTCTAAATCCCCCTTGTTTTCTACTTCGTCGGCAAATTGTAACGCTTTCACGTTGATAGTAAAAGCCTACTGTGTCGCTGCACGCTTTCTTCAATGAAACGTGTACTGTATTTCTTGGAAAAACCTTGAGATACGCAAGCTGATCAATGACCTAAATTTAATATTTCATTCATTCCATTTTATACACGGTGTAACTAAAAGACAGATGGACTAAAGGATAGAGAGAAGGGAGAGGCAGAAAGCAGGGACACCTGCAACACTAAACACGCGTCGCGCGATACACAATTGCTGCCATCACGCGTGTAAGGCCACATGCACTAACTTTATTTCAAATCGACAGTGATAAAATTCACTACCCATACCAGAGTTAGGTTTTAAAATCCTGAAAAACGCTTATTGGGAATTATGACATTATACCGGTTTACGTTTGAAAACATGACAGTACCCAGACACCACATGGGGATTGAAGTGAACAGGAGGTGGTAGAAAATGCACATTTTGAACGCAGCCACCTAGCTCCCTTAAATTCGTATATTTGGGTTCCTTAGGGTTTGCTGACAAAGAATATGTAAAACGTTACGCAAATAGTCTAGGAATTACCAAGTTATGGCCAAAATAAAATAGTGGGGGTGCCTGACATCATGAAATCATTTCTGCTCATAAAATTTTTTTTTATAACGTGTTTGAAAAAACATTACGTTACGGAAATAGCCTACCATGTTAACTCCTATGTGATTGGAGCGCAACAAATGAAAGACTAAACACGATTGGTCGGACTATAAATACTATCTTGTGTTGTCAGGGGAAACGTGAGAAAGGGGTACCTTTTTGAAAAGATGTGTAGACGTGGTGTGATTGGGTAGAGCTGCGAATATACACAATTCAGAGCGTCTGTTCATTGCCACATCTTGTAATAAACCTACTAAGAAGCAGTGCGTTGAGCACCAGTGTATATTTTTTATAAAATAAAGCCTGGGACATCGGCAGATCGGAGTTGTGCTATATTCATTGCCAGTCAACGAAACTGTTTATTATTATTTCCATGAATTGTGGTAAGCTTGAAATATTCAATATCTTTTAATGAAAATTGAATGTAAATTGATAATTTATGTCTGTATATATGTGTGGTTCAGTAGCGAACATGATGTAAAGCCTATAGTGCTCCAGCCTGAACAGAAGGTGTCAGAGGAAAGTAAAACTGCATGGAATGGCCAAACAGTACACTGACACCTAGATTATTAACTAGAAAGAAATAATGCTGGAATTGCAGAGGCGTAGTAACCATTAGGGAGGGAAATACTGGTATAAAGTATTTCAGATGAAGCTGACAGTTGGCCAAACGCTCTGAACTCAATGTTTGTGATGTATTGTGCTCAGTGTAGAAATGGAGTATAAATTAGTTCTGACGTAGAAGGTACAACCTTCTTGTTTCAGGGACCGTGGTCTTAAAGTTATTGAGCAGCACCTGGTCAGAGCTTTGCTGAAGCCAGAGGTGGACAGCATACTCCTTGGTCCATATAGCAACCAGTGGGGTGGCTCCAGAACTCATCGAGCAGAGGAGTCCTTTACTGCAGTCATCACGCAAGATAAGAGAGTGTGGCCATGGAGCTCAACATTATGTACCCCCATCTTAAAATGACATTGTAAACTAAAATTAAGAGGGGAATTTAATTGTTTTAATACCAGGAACTGAGAACATCTCCAATACTAGTTCCAATAGAAACAAACTATTGAAGTCATGATGACAAATACCAACAGAGCTTGAACAAAACAAAACCAGTATTACCTCATATTAATACTACACAACTGACACACATAGGATACCATTAATAATATATGTCACTACAATAATCATATTAATAAATTCTGTATATATAACTTGTAATTAAAATTGATTGTGATTCCTGGTTCCCTTTGTATTTGAATCAGGACACATATACATTCATGACAGCACTGAATACATATTGTTATTTGAAAAGTTATCAGTGACTCCTTTAAGATATCCTCTTAGAGTGTTATATGTATGTGAGTGTCCCAGTGTTGTCAAGTGTGGTGGAATAAATTAAATTGTTTATCTGTCTGTTGTTGTTATGACTTACACTTCATCATACACATACCCTAGACATATAACGTAGTCATCACACTATTCCAGAATAATTCTGACTGAGGTATACATATGTGGCAGTAAGTAAGGTTATCTATAATACACTACTCTTATTAGATATAGATACCTTCACAGCTGATCTCAGTCAGTACAATAAGTCCCCTATAAATATTTATAACATCCCACTTTACCACAGTAACAATCCGATTGGTTGTTATTTTTTATGCCGTTCGTTAATAAATATTAGGGAGGGTGTGTGTGTGTTTGGGGGTAGTAGCCTTTTTAACTTGTGGTAGTAGAAAAATTCAAATTCTCTAGTTAAATTGTTGGCGGTTGATTTTACGGTGGCCTTGAGACAAATTTCAAATGCAGTAGTTATTAATAGATTTTAGGAGTACATTAGTTAATTTCAAGCGGGGAAATTTGAGCGGGGTGTCACACAGATTTACTTTACTACAGATCTCCCCTGTTAAAAGCCTGCACCACTAGTGCAGCTTTATGATCTGTGTTACAATCCCGATCAAATTGACGCCTCTATGCCTTTGTGTGATCCTGGTTTCCTGCAGGTAGGTGCCTACTCAAGAAATCTGCCCCAATGTTCTGCGATCCAGGAATATACTCAATGGTAAACGAGTAAGGTTGAATGAGAAGTGACCACCTTAACAATCGTGCATTACCATGTTTTGCCTGAGCAAGAAAAACCAGGGGCTGTGGTCACTTTGGACCACGAAATGCCTACCATACAGAGAGATCTGGAATTTCTTTATCGCCCAGACTAAAGCCAAACATTCTTTTTCTACGGTTAAGTAGTTTTGTTCTGCTCTGTTTAATTTGCGGCTGGCATAAGCAACTGGGTTCAATTCCCCGTCCGGTGAAGATGCTCTTTGCAACAACGTGGCTCCCAATCCCACATTACTAGCGTCCGTTCTCACCACGAATTCCTGACTCAAATCAGGTAATTTCAATATGGGCTTACTGGTGAGTTTTTGCTTTAACTCATTATATGCCAACTCACATTCTACTGACCATTCTATTTTATCTGGTTTCCCTTTACGAGTTAAATCCGTCAGAGGAGCACTCACAGAGTTAAAATTTTTAATATACTTTTGGTAAAAACCACAAAGTGAGACAAAGGATCTCACATCCTTCTTAGTCTGTGGTCTGGGTGCCCTCTGCAATTTCTCCAGGTTCATAGGATCCGGGGTCATGCTACCCTGATGTACAATATGTCCCAAGAATTCCAATTCCTTGCATCCAATACAACATTTTGTTGGTCTAGCAGTTAAGTTGGCCTCTCTGAGTCTGTCAAATAACATATTCAGAGAGTCAACGTGTTCCTCAAAGGTTTCTGTAGCGATGAGGATATCATCCATGAAATTCGTAATACATGGGTTTTTCAGGGGATCCAATAGTTTTCGCATCATTCTGGAAAACACACTCGCAGCATTCTTCAATCAAAACTACAACATGTTGAACTCATAGTGCCCTTCCGAGGTGCTAAAGGCCAGATAAGGTCGAATCTCAGGCTTCACTGGAATCTGATAATATCCCTTACTGAGATCTACCTTGGAAAAATATTTTGCCTTATTCAATCTGGCAAACAGTTGGTTTGTATCAGGTAATGGATCCACCTGACCTTCTGTGACAGCATTCAGTTTCCTGTAATCTATGCACAGTCTATGTTCACCAGAGGGTTTCCTCAACAATACCACACTGGCGCTATAAGGAGATTCACTGTGAGAAATAATCCCTTCTTGTAACAAATAATCTATCTCCTCTTTTAAAGCTTTTTCTTTTGCGAATGGGATAGTATAGGCTCTCATACAGATGGGTGTTGGGTCTAGTAATTTCATATCATATTCCAACAAGTTAGTGTGCCCCGGTCTGTCCATTAACATGTCTGTATGATTCTCCAGAACCTTTTGAATCTTCTCCCTCTGCCCTTTTGTCAGATGATTACTCATTTTTACCTGTGCAGGAGTTTCGCATGGTTTTATGGGGTATTCATATGAGGTGAGAGGTTCATTTTTCATCTCAGTGGCTATGGCCAAGGTCATTAAATGTGCCCCTTCCAGGTTTCTTCTATCATAATATTTCTTAAGAAGGTTCACATGATAGACTTTTTCCTTTCCTTTCTTGTCTATCTTGTAGTTAGTTCTAGATACCTTTTCTAGAACTGTGTATGGACCTTGCCATCCAATCTGAAGTTTGTTGCTGCTGCCGGGTAACAGAAGAAGCACCTTCTCCTCCACAGCAAGCTCCCTATCCTTCGCTTTCCTATTATAATATGCAGCATGTTTCTTCCTGGCTTGTCTTAGGTTATCATTTGCTAGTTTCCAGCCAGTTTTTAAGCGAGTGGTCAGCTCGTTCACATACTGGTATGATGAGGTTACAGTCTCTTCTGCCTTCTCATCTGTCCATGTCCTCAATAAGGCTTCCAATGGACCTTTGATTGGCCGGATAAAGAACAATGTTGCCGGTGCCATTCCTGTTGAATTATGTGGGACTTCCCGATAAGCAAACAGGGCCGCGGTCAGGTTTTTCATGGGCCAGCTTTCGCAGGATGGAAATAAGTGTCCTGTTGAACCTTTCCACCTGCCCATTCCCTTAGGGGTGATACGGACTACAGTGAAAGTGCCTGGCTTGAAAGATCCTGAAAACTTCCCCAGTTAGCCTCCCCTTGAACTGTGATCCATTATCAGTCAAGATCTGATGGGGAAAACCTAACCTTGTGAATATTGTAAGTAACGCCTCTGCCACATGTTTTGAGTCGATTGATGACATGGTTACTGCCTCTCCCCACATTGAACAAGTGTCCACCAGAGTAAGAATGTAACTGTTTCTCCTCTTGGTACGTGTGAGAGGTCCAACAATATCCACTGCATCTCTCTCAAAAGGGGTTCCCATGATTGGCATCTCCCCTAAAGTTGCAGGTGCAGTCCAATGTTTTGGAGCTACCCTTTGGCATTCTGGGCAGGATTTGACATACCTTTTTATATCTTCCGTTATCCCTGGCCAGAAGTAATGACAAGCTATACACTGTCCTGTGGTGCTGATCCCCATATGACCACTAAAGGGGATAGCATGTCCTAACTCCATCACCTTTTCCCTATATGAAGTTGGAAGGACTAGCTGTCCATGACCATTTGATCCAGTTGCAGCCTTCCAATACATTAACTTGTTCTTCATATAAAAGTCTCCTTTGTTTGGAGGGGTATGGTTTTTTGGGAGTTTCCTGAAACACGGCTTTAGTGACCTATCCTCAGCCTGTGCTTTCCTCATCTCCTCTGGATGAGTATTTATTGGGTTATCTTCCTCCTTCCTTGACTGTGACCTGGTCTGTACTGCTGCCATAATCACTGGTCTTTTGGGATTTCCCAAAAACACATATCTACACCCCAATATCAAAGGGTAGATGGGTTCGTTTATCACTGCTGCTCTAATCACTCCTTCCACATAGCGAGTTTTTACATTTATTCTTGCAATGGGAAGTGTCATGGTTGCTACTTCCTTGGTTGCCCCTTGCATCTCCACTGTTTCTGTGGTATATTGATCTGGGTGCACCAGGTGAGAACTCACGACTGAGTCAAAATCCAATCCAGTATCATAAAGGCACTTAATAGTGGCCCCATTGCATACTACTTCTTCACATACAGGGGGATGATGAGGTTCCTGCTGTCCAGTAGGTTGTTCCTTCTTTCCCTTATGTCCTGTTTTAAGGCATGCAGCGTAATGTGGAGGGGTTTCTTCCTACAGTCTTTTGTATTATGGTTATTTAACCTACAATATTTACACCATTTTCCTTCTGGTCTGTGGGGTTTCCTATCATTTACTTGCGGGTTTCTGTCTCTAGGGTCAAATCTTGGCCTATCATAGTTGGGTTTAGATCTATTTCCTTGATCTCTATTTTCAAATTTATTCTGGTTTTGTGGGGCTTTATTACTTTCTGCTTGTTTCCTTTTTGCTCCAGCTACTTCTGACTGGGCTGCCTGATATCTCTCATCAACACTGAGAACCTCCCCCAACCTCCCTGCACCTTGTTCAATGAGAAATTTTCTCAGGTCTGGAGCCATGGACTCTCTCAGTTGCTCTATCATAATCATTTCCTTCAAATCTTGGGTTTTCCCCAGAGCAGTCCATTTCTCCAAATAGGTTTCCAATCTGGCAGAGAATTGGTGGTAAGTCTCCCCAGACAGTAGCTTAGCATTCCTAAATCTCTTCCTATAAAATTCCCCATTCTTCTCATACCTAATTAATAGAGCCTGTTTTAAAATATCATAATCTTCCTGATCCTCTCTGCTCAACTTTGAGAACACTTCATAAGATGTTCCCTAAGACCTTGGGATAATTTTAAACTCCACTTCTCCTTCTCCAAACCATAGTTAGTAGCTAGTCTCTCATATCTACTGAGATAGGACTCGATCTCATTTTCTTTCTCTACAAAAGGATCTAAATGAAAATTCATGGCTGAGTTTAAGGCACCCTGACTGGCACTAGTATCAGAGGTAGATGGGCTGTTTCCATTTTCTGGGCTATGTCCTTGCAGTTCCAGTTCTTTTAATCTTAATTCATGTTCTCTTTGCAATCTCTTTTCTTCTTTTTCAGCCTCCATCTGCAATCTTTTTTCCTCTAACTGTAACCTTTTAATCTCAGCCTCCCTATCAGCCTCTAATTTCCTAGCCTCTTTATCTGCCTCTAATTGTAACCTTTTCTCTTCAGCTAACCTCCTATCTTCCCTATCAATAAATTTGTCACATTCAGTAGTAGCATACTGAATCATAAGTTCCCCACTCATGCCAAGTTCTTTTGCCGTCTGCACAGTAGCAGATCTGAATTTGGCCAAGTCTGCCATTTTCTCATACAAGTTTTATTAATCTTTATGTAATAATGTAACAAATACTAACTTAATTAAACAATGGCAATGACAACTCATCCAATTTCCACAAATGATTAATTTTAATTATATTATAACAATGGGGATACCCTGAGTCTATGGTGGTAAAATAATCCTGGACAGGACCCCAATATGTGGTAATATGAGAGGTTATTGATGTTACTACACTAAGGGTAAACAAAGTGAGGTCCAGCTGTGTAAGTTCCCTGAGTCTATTTGATGATGATGATGATTCTCAGGGTCCCTATCCGCTACCTCTCTAAGATCTCACTCTGTGTAAAATAATCTCTGTGGTGTTGTGTGGCAAGTGTCTAGGGTAATGTATCTACTGTGATGTATGAACAATGTTAAACATAACTTTAACTCAATAAAAGTGAAGTAAGTAAGACTGTTGGTAAATTTATATTAATATATTACAATTTTTTTTATTTTCCTGTAACTCAATTCTTTTGGAACAGGAATGTTTTCAAATCAAATAAATTTTATGTACAACATATAAATAAATAAAGAGGACCCTTTGTCCATAACTGGTATATTAAAGTGTCCCTGGTTTGTGTATCCCACAGTCTGATTCAATAATTTCTATAACTAATAGTCAATATGTGAGGGTCTGTTGGTATCATCACGCCCACAGGAATTTCTGTTCTGGTTGTGGAAATTGTTAGAATGAGTTAACATATGCCCATGTAAAGGGACTTGACCTGACAGCCTGTCTGAGGTGGATGACTGTAGACTATGCAAGGTCAAAACAAGAGTTTTCTTCTGACCACCGATGCAGCATGCAGCTTTACTGAGGCTTCAATGTACACAAGATCTGCCTGCACCAGGTTTCCCTGAAAAAGAAGGACATTCCCTCCCTTTTATATGCTGGCTATAACAATTCCACAACTAATTAATACTACGATTAACTGGGGTCAGTCACGTGTGCGAACCATTTGCACCAGACCCTATGTTCTTTGACTTCACTCTGTCCTGTGTTTACATTCTTCTTCCCATATGGCTGCAATGCCCCTGTCACCTTAAGCATTGATTGTCCTCCCTAAAATCAGCCGGGGTATACAATTTTCTTCTTGTGACCTGTTAATTCTTTTGTTCAAACATCCTAGGTATGTTTTCATGTGTCATTAGAACACTGTTGCACTGCAGAAGATTGCTAGTGGCCTCTGGACTTACAGTCGTAAGATATTATGGCAATATTCAAACACAAATTAGTTTCACTTCCCTCTAAGTCTGCTTAGGCATTTCCTAATTAGGTTGTCGTAACCTCTTCCAACTGGCAATGTCGAACAACAAAATATGGCGCACAATCTGTGGCCAGTTACATGCTAATGAAATACTAATACTTATTTATCTTACCGCAAGTAAAGAATAATCACACAATCACAGGATAGACTAGCAGTAAATGGCTCAATTCCAGACTGCTGTGTCGTCCAGACGGCAAAGACATGTGTCACCAACGCTTTGCATCTGCTCTCAACCTGTCTGTGCTTAAGTTTTTCTCAAATGGCGGACTTATTCAAGCAGGGTTAAAAGTTATCACTTCCAACCAGCCAATCAAAAGACGCGTCAAAAAAAATTAACTAATTTTGGACCATAAACATTGAGCGTTTTTCAGTGTGTTTGCTTGTCTGATTTTATTTATATATTATATATCTCAGTTATTTATGGATCGATTTTTAATATCAAAATTGATTATTAAACGGCCAGCTGTCCTCTATCTACCCCTATAGGTTTCCTTTATTTATTTCTCCCCGTTTTCATCTGTGTAATTTTTAAGTAATTAATTGTGCTTTTTCCCGACTGAAAATATTAATAAAATAAATGTTTCTACGTCAAGATAGTTTTATTAATGGGAAATCTTTATGGTATTATGTTAATCAATATCAGCACTACAATTCCAGATATCTCTTTCCCTTTAATTCTCTTTAGTTTTTGAGGAATAAATTATTTAATTTTTGGTAAAAACACATATTAGGCATTTTTCTCTCCAACCAAAATTTTATCGTCACTATAAAACGAGGTAACAATCCGATTGGTTGTTAATTTTTACGCTGTTCGTTAATAAATATTAGGGAGGGTGTGTGTGTGTGTGTTTGGGGGTAGTAACCTTTTTAACTTGTTGTAGTAGAAAAATTCAAATTCTCTAGTTAAATTGTTGGCGGTTGATTTTACGGTGGCCTTGAGATAAATTTCAAATGCAGTAGTTATTAATAGATTTTATTAGTACGTTAGTTAATTTCAAGCGGGGAAATTTGAGCGGGGTGTCACACAGATTTACTTTACTACAATCTGCCACCTAGTGATATAATGCTGTCACACTACCATCATCATCAACCACAACTATAGCTACCATCACCATCAACCACAACTGTAGCTACAATCACCATCAACCACAACTATAGCTACCATCATCATCACCATTAACCACAACAATAGTTACCATTGCCATCAACCACAAGTATATCTACCATCACCATCAACCACAACTATATCTACCATCACAATTAACCACAACTACAACTACCATCACCATCAACCACAACTATATTTACCCTCACATCAACCACAATTATATCTACCTGTAATATGAATACATTAAAGTACAAACCACACAGTGTAATATAATGCGAATCTTGACATGTACGATATGCTGTAAATAAACATGGCTACGAACTGAACATGCTTATACTGAGTGCTTTCTGAAACATGTGTGTGCTTGTGTA
The DNA here is from genome assembly GCA_024509875.1 of Oreohelix idahoensis. Classification (NCBI taxonomy): domain Eukaryota; kingdom Metazoa; phylum Mollusca; class Gastropoda; order Stylommatophora; family Oreohelicidae; genus Oreohelix; species Oreohelix idahoensis. The sequence goes on from JAMPIV010008747.1 coordinate 35,314, forward strand.
GATGACGAGGTAATGCTTATATACATACATCATAACATTACATGGTGGCAGCGGTCGATACCGGACTGACGCAAAACAGCTACACGATAACACGTGAGTACAGTATTCGGCTAATTTTCGTCATCGAGGTCAACAATGGCAGCTAAACATTACCGCAGCGCACCGCAAATGAGATTTGCCGGTCAAGATGATAAGAGTGAAGCTTTCTTGTTATGGCGTCAACGCATAGATCTATATTCCAAGACCACTGGTCTGGAAGGACAAACCCTAACTCCATATATCCTAGAAGCATTGGACGATGAAGGTTTGAAAATCTACAACAGTTTTGCTACCGCCATGCCGGTTGAGTCGGCAACCGACCCCGTAGCCATATTGGACGAATTTGAAAAGCGTCTGATCATAAAGCACACAAACTTTAGAGCGGCAAGATTAGAGCTTCACCACCTGCGACAGAAACCTGGTGAAAGTCTAGATGATTTTTTCACTCGCATCAAGGAGAAAACAAGTGTATGCAAATTTAACAAAGAAGAAGAAAAAGAGCGAATTATCGAACAGATCCTTCTCAGCACACCAATGCCAGAGTTCCAGAAATGGATACTGAGCCAGAGTGATACACTAACTTTACAACAACTTCTGGATGAAGGCAGGAAACACGAGGCACAAGCACTAAACATTAAACAAATTCAGCAAGGTACAGTAACAGCCCAGGTGGATGCAGTAAAAAGCTATAAACCCAAACAAAACAAAGCAACTGGTTCAAAGCAACAAGAAAAACACAACACAAGCAGAGGTGCTATGTGTAAATGTTGTGGCCTAAACCACATACAAAACCACTGTCCAGCCAAAGACTCTACATGTCATTACTGCAGAAAGAGGGGCCACTGGATAAAATTATGTTTCAAGAGGAAACAAGACAGTGCTCAACACAACCTTCACAGCAGAGAGTCATCAAAACAAACACATTCTATGATGACTGAGGACCTTGACTCCAGTGAAGAAAGTGATCCTTCCACATTTGATACTGTGAAGATACTAACTTTCAGTAATGAACCAAAGAGAACGCAGGCTTTCTGCAAGGTACAATTCCGAATACCAGGAATTAAAAGGCACAAAGAAAGATATATTCGGTTCAAGATAGACACAGGTGCCCAAGGTAACACTCTACCCTTAAGAATATTCAGACAGATCATGCCTGACAAGGTGGATAAGCAAGGATTTCCCACAAGGGATGTAAAAAGTAGGAGTGGCAGGACAAAGCTAAGAGCTTACAATGGAACAAGTATAGACTGTTTCGGAGCAGTAACACTTGAATGTTTATACAGAGGCTCAGAATGGACATCGTCAACATTTTACTTGGTAGATGTTGAAGGACCTGCAATTTTGGGTTTACCAATGTGCGAAAAGCTGAGTGTGGTAACTATTAACAACATTAAAGAGGATATAGGTTTTGCAGATGCTCTCAGCAGACTACCAAACCCCAACAAGATAACAGATCTTACCCCAAACATCAAAGTTGATTCTGTCAAGTTTAGCGATAATCGGCTTGAACACATCAGAGAAGACACAACGAGAGATCCTATTCTTAACTCTCTCAAAGAACTGATATACCATGGATGGCCAAGCTCTATCAGGGAAGTTCCAACACACATCCGTCCATACTTCTCTATGAGGGACGAGTTAAGCATCGAAGATGGTCTGATCCTTAAAGGAGATCGCATTGTAGTACCAGAAACACAACGCGATATCATCCTTAAACAACTCCATAATAGTCACCTTGGTATTGTGAAGACACAACTGAGAGCAAAGAAAGATGTTTACTGGCCACAGATAAACAAGGACATAGAAACACTATGTAAAAACTGTTCAATTTGCCAAGAACATGCAAATAGGCAGTGCAGAAAACCTCTCATACCATCAGACATACCATTGAGCCCTTGGAGCATTATAGGAACTGATATTTTCTCAATCGACAATAATGACTATCTTATTATTGCTGATTACTACAGCAAATTTCCCATCATTGAGAAACTTCCACAACCCTCACCATCAGCTGTTATTGCAGACATTACAAAGAAGTATTGCAGCATGTTTGGCATCCCAGATGAAATTAGATCAGACAACGGTCCACATTTCTCAGGTCAAGCATACAGAAACTTCACTAAGGACTGGAAGATCAAACACACAACATCATCACCTAGATACCCTAAATCTAATGGTTTCATTGAGAGACAGATACAAACTATAAAGTCAATCATGAAGAAAACAAGAACAGAGGATGTACACCTAGCACTCTTGAGATGGAGAACAACACCGGTAGACAGTAAGATCGACAGTCCAGCAGAACTTATGTTTGATAGAAGAATTAAAGACCTTCTACCATCTAAGGTCCGCTTCCATCCACAACATAGAGACAGCACATATGATCAACTTCAGCATCGTCAGCAAGTTCAGAAATCCAAATATGACAAATGTGCTAAAGACTTACCACCATTATATCCTGGTCAGCATGTGACTACCTACAACCACAACAATGACACATGGTCAAAAGCAACAATCATTTCCAGAAACCCTGAACCCAGGAGCTATACTTTAAGACCAGACAGCAGCAGCAACCTCCTGAGGCGAAACAGAGTGGACATAAGAAAAATCCCACAGAAGACAACAGAACAGAGAATTCCCATGCTTTCAACAGACAATGCAGTAACTCCAGACCTTGGTGCCCCACAAAACCAACAAGCGCCAAGGCCGAAATCACAACCAACTCAAGCTAAACCAGGGACTTCCGCAGAACCACCAGCACTTTACACCACTCGTTCTGGCCGTACAGTGACACCTCCCAGCCGATACAGACAGTGACATATATACTCACACTGAGCATTACACATACTTATCCTTTCTCACATGAAACATTTCGTTGGAAATGTTTGCACACATTTTTTTTTTCAAAAAAGGGGGGATGTAATATGAATACATTAAAGTACGAACCACACAGTGTAATATAATGCGAATCTTGACATGTACGATATGCTGTAAATAAACATGGCTACGAACTGAACATGCTTATACTGAGTGCTTTCTGAAACATGTAAGTGCTTGTGTAGATGACGAGGTAATGCTTATATACATACATCATAACATTACACTACCGTCACCATCAACCACAACTATATCTACCATCACCATCAACCACAATTATAGCTACCACCTCCATCAACCACAACTAAATCGACCATCACCATCAACCATAACTACAGCTACCATCACCATCAACCATAACTACAGCTACCATCACCATCAACCACAACTATAGCTACCATTATTATCAACCACAACTATATCTACCATCACCATCAAACACAACTATATCTACCATCACCCACAAGTATTGCAACCACCATCTTACCTCCAAAAATCTGCCAAGTATAACAGCTCCCTTATCTGTGATGATATTGTAACGCAGGTCAATACTCCTCACAAAATGATTTGACTTCAGCATCTTGTACAGGACCAAACAATCATCATCTGTGATTCTGTCTGTGGTTAGCTGAGGGTGATTCCCCGCCAGATACAGATGCATAAACTCTTTATGTTCCCTGTCACAGTACACATATACATCACACTGTATTATCACATTGGTATAATATAGGCAAAAAAAGTTGATGTCAGAAAACTGGGGCAGCACAATCAGTTTCTGTTAGAAAAATGGGGCAACACAATCAGTTTGTTTTAGATTACCTGGGGTAGCACAATCAACTTATGTTAGAAAAATGTGGCAACACAATCAGTGTCTGTTAGAAAACTCGGGCAGTACATTCAGTGTCTGTTAGAAAAATAAAATGAAACAAAAGCATGTGTATTTTTCAATTTCTAGGAAGAAATCCATTTTTAAAAATTACAGCAAACAATTACGGTGTACAATGTCTGTCTGATGTCCTGAGAACAGCACCATTTCTCCTGTATTTAGTTTTGTCCTTTCCATTTATTTTCATGTTTCACCTTCCATGAAACAAGTAAGCCTGTCAACACACACAGACACTTGGAAACTTTCATTTTTTTAAAAAAAGCGCACTGAAGACAGATGATTGAATTAAAATTCAAACACACAAATTCTGCAGTTTTTTTTTTTTTAAATCTTAACTTATTTAATGATTGCCTCCCTTGGCCCGCATTGCATCCGTTACATAAAATTTGCTCCTGAAAATTTCTTCACAAAAAAAAAACCAAACAAACAGAAAAATAAACAGAAAATGGCAGAAACATAAACAGAAAAATGGTAGTTTAAAACAGCGGTTCTCAACCTTTTTTTGCTCATGGCTTCTTCTGAGTCTCATTTACCACTGTGGTTCCCCTCATAGTTGCTGTTAGCTGGAAAAAAGGTACTTTTCCATCATACTGTGGCCCCCTAGAACTATGGCATGGCCCACGTTGAGAACAACTTGTTTAAAAGACACTATCAAATGGATCACATCAGGCTTTAAACAAAATAATTATGGTGTCCTGGCAAAATTGGTGATAATTCAAAATATTTTTACAATTTGTACACACTTTTAGTGATATGCACACAAATGTTTGGTGGTTTGCACACAACTTTTTGACAACTTGCACACAGATTTGATTCCAAGAAAAATTAAGAAAAAAATGTTTAATTTATTCAAAATTATCAAATTTAGGATGTTTATATTTCATCATCTTAGATACATTTAAAAAAACTGATGCATTTTAGGGAAAGTCAACATGGCTCTGACCTATAAAGTGAGTATTGTTCTTTTAAATTTGAGATCTTGGGCATACTGCCTTCAAATGCACATATCATTTCTCAAAATATTCTAATTTTTATACCCCCCTCCCCCCATTGCAACTGTCTGTGGTAGATGTGTTGTGATAGAAAAACTTTTAAAAAATATGTTAAAATGCAAGCATGTTATAGACAAAGAGAAAAAAAACTCACATGAACACACATAAACCAAAAGCTTAAACCCAACAATATTGGCTCTATCCTATTATTTTAAACACATTAAAAAATCAAATAACACTGCACGTGTTTACAAATACATGACATAAAATATAAATAGTAAATAACAGGAAGAAAAAATTTTAATCCATCACCAATAATAGACACTGTTCACTGGAGTGGGATATCACAACTTCACATTAATTCTTCTGTCAGCAATTCTAGTATTTTTTTTTTAGTATTCTACAATTGCTATTAGACTCCTAAAACCCATATTACCAAGTTCCTTTGTTGGATTTCCTTTGGATCTATGGGAGTGTACTGAGCAAAGCATTTTATATTTTATCTTTGATTGTTGCTTCAATAGATAAATGTCTCAAAACAAATAATCTAAAAAGGCACCCTTCAGAATTATGAGATACATTTCATTAACTGAAAAGAGGTCACGTTTATGGTCACTTACAAAGAACTTTTATCCTTTTCTCGCTCTAACATTTTAGCAATGTAAGACGGCTTCTCCACTGACAATTCCTCGCAAGCATTCTCAAAACTCTGGATTGTTGAGATGATGTCCATCATCATCACTAGAACACAGCAAACAAAAACAATAATTGTAAGTATTGATGTCTCACAATATTACTAGAACACAGCAAACAAAAATTGTAAATGAATGATTGATGTCTCACATTATCACGAGAACACAGCAAACAAAAATAAAGATTGTAAATGAATGATTGATGTCCATCATTACCATTAGAATACAGTTGCTGTGGCCACTGCTTTTATATGAAATAAGCACAAGTACAGTGGAAGCTATAGAGCACGAGGTCGACAAGTTCATGAGGAAATGGCTAGGGGTACCAACAGGTCTGTCAGACGTAGCACTGTACTGCAAAAAGTCAAAACTTCTGCTTCCTTTCAAGTCAGTTGTTGAAGAGTACAAAGTTGGAAAGGCAAGGCTTGCAATGATGCTACACGAGTCAGCAGATGACATGGTTAAGTCCATTCAGCCCACACTGAAAACGGGAAGGAAGTGGAAAGTGGAAGAAATTGTTGATGCTGCCCAAGAGTTGCTCAAACTGAGAGATAATCGGATACAAGGGGATTTGGTCATGGAGACATCCTCCACTGGTGGTCCAAGGCATCAAGCAGTGAGCGCAGAGACATGGTAGTTCAGGAGATACAAGTAGCTGAGAATGATAAGTGGTTGCAAAAAGCAGTGCAGCAGGCCGAATAAGGCCAATGGACTACATGGGAAGGAGTCCTGCAAAGGTCCTTGACATGGAATAATATATGGCATATGGCACCTCTTAGGCTCAGCTTCGTTATTAGATCAATGTATGACCTCCTGCCATCGGCCACATACCTTGTGCGATGGAGAAAGTCGGATGATGAGCAGTGCCCACTGTGCCATGAGAGGCAGACACTTGAACACGTGCTCTCACCTTGCAAGTTGTCATTAGGGCAAGGGCGATGCACATGGCGCCACAATAAAGTGCTAAATGAGCAAGCTGTGACAATAGATCTGGGAAGGATGAAAGCGAATAGCAATGTCAGGCCGAACACCGCAAACACATACTTTCTGAGAGCAGGAAAGTCAGCACACCCAAAACCGAGTAAATCAGGTAGCAGTGTACCATCTCTCCTTGACTGTGCAAATGACTGGGAGATGGCGGTAGACCTACCTGGACAAGGGGCATATCCAGAGAGTATCAGGAAATCTCGAAGATGGCCGAATATAGTGCTGCATTTTTAATCATCGCACCAGGTTATATTGATTGAACTGACCGTGCCATTTGAATCCAGATTGGAAGAGCAAAATTTGTTCAAAGCAGCCAAATATAGTGATCTGGCCGCGGGTCTGAGACAAGGGTCATGGCTGTTGAGGTGGGGACAAAAGTGTATGATTTATTGAAACTGTTGGGGCTGAGGGGACAGTCGAGAACAAGGGTACTGAAAAGGCTAGTGAAACTGCGGGAAAGTCATCATGCTGGCTGTGGAACAACCGCTATCAGCTATGGAACTCGAGACAGTAAACTCTATCCCCACCTGCGATACAGGAAACATCCGGAAAGTGGAAAATTTTTCTCAAGTCCACAATATAGTGAGTTTTTCGTTGTATTGGTGAAAGGACAGTGGCTTACAGGCAACACGCAGCGTATATTATATGAGGTGTCAGGCGCAAGTAGATTTCAGTTGCTAGCATGCAGTGGCTTCAAGCCTTGTTGGCTTTGCACAGGTGGGTCAGTGTTTGTCCCTAGTCGTGGTGTGCTGTGGCACAATAATTTGTTTTCAACATAAGGGTTACTGTCACAATTGCCTCCAGCTGGCAGAATTGTGGATTTTAAAGCTGCATCCAAGGTGGAGTGGGTTCATTTTCTACATAAGACAACAGGAGGCAGAGACACTTGGGAGTCATGACCCAGGTGGGCCCGTCCCCCTTAGAGTGTAAAGGGCCGAAACACTTGTTCGACGGGGGACCACTTCTGATGATCAGATTGCCTCCTGTTGTATCGCTGTGCATAGAGTTTCCTATCTCAGGAATAAAAACTAATATATTAAATGAATAACTGATGTCTGACATTTGCACTAGAACACAGCAAACAAAAACAAATATTGCTACTGAATGATTAATGTACGATGTTTTCATTCTAAAACATCAAACGAAAACAAATATATTAAATGAATAATTGATGTCTGACATTTTAACTAGAACACAGCAAAAAGAAAAAAATTTTGCAAATGAATGATTGATGTCTCACATTATCACTAGAACACAGCAAACAAAAACTAATATATTAATTGAATAATTGATGTCTGACATTTTCACCAGAACACAGCAAACACAAACAAATATTGCTACTGAATGATTAATGTACATCATTATAATTCTAATAAATCAAACGAAAACAAATATATTAAATGAATAATTGATGTCTTACATTTTCACTAGAACACATCAGAAAGAAAATATTTTGTAAATGAATGATTGATGTCTGACATTATCACTAGAACACAGCAAACAAAAACAAATATAGTAAATGAATAACTGAATTCTGACATTTTCACTAGAAAAATACAAGGAAACAAATATTGTAAATCAAAAATTGATATCCGACATTTTCATTAGAACACAGCAAACAAAAACAAATATTTTAAATCAATGATTGATGCCTGACATTGTCATTAGAACACAGCAAACAAAAACATTTATTTAAATCAATGATTGATGCCTGACATTGTCATTAGAACACAGCAAACAAAAACATTTATTTAAATCAATGATTGATGCCTGACATTTTGACTCAAATAAGGCAAATTTTAGTAACCTAGCTTGCAGGTTTTCACTGGGAATGTTGTGAAAGTAACTTTCAACCTCGGGTGCTGCACTTTAAATTGCAGGATGGAAAGGATTAGTCAGCAATATACCTAGATGAAATCTTTTGGCCGAGTGCCATCGCCGGCCAAGATCTGCTTACTCGTAGCGAGCAAGAGGACATGCATACCATCATAGCTGGCAGACGCTGGAGCTGGGTTGGTCATGTCCTCAGAAGAGACCCCGATGCCATCACAAGAACAGCTATGCTATGGACCCCTGAAGGAAAGCGAAAGAGAGGCCGACCGGAAACAACTTGGCGGAGGACTGTGGAGGCTGAGATGCGGGGAATGAACCAGAGTTGGGGCACTGTACGAAGGATGGCCACCGACCGTGCACAGTGGAATCAATTTGTTGTTGCCCTACAAGACGCCACTAGGCGTGATGGCCACTGACTGCTTTGACGGTCAGTGGTTAAGGATCGAAGAAGAATACCTAGATGAATAATTGCTTTCCCCCTTTTGCCACCTAGAGATCAACCAAATGATCCACAGGGATTTACTACATGCAGTTGGGTGATTTTGAGTGGTGAAATAATTTCTACTGATATTGCTCACAGGGTATTGATATTATATTTGAAGTATTATTGGACCATTGGTAGTTACAATAATAGTGAATTATGTCTGCCATTGAGTATTTTCTCAGGCAGGGTAAGAAGTCTGGGTTCCATGGACCAGCTCTTCAGAGTTATATCTTGGATAATTTGGATCAGGTAGAGAATGAAGGAGGTGATAATTTTCCTATGGAAGAGGAATGGTATTAGAGAGAAAATGAGTTGTTGGGGGTCATTGAAGACAGGGAGAGGTTAACTGATGATTTAAATGAAGAGATGATGGTACTAAAGTTGCAGGCCAATATGGATAGATCTAACTTCAGATCATTAAAAGTGGATCTTGAAAATTGTAAGGAGTCCTTTGAAACTGCCTTGATGAAGAATATAACTTTGGATTCTGAGGTTCAGGACCAGCATGATAATGTTGCAGCTTGTCAGAGAAAACTTACCAGGAACAGTGATGATACGAGGGGCGTTCAGAAAGTAATGCACCACATCGTTTTTCTCAGCTAATAATGAAGATAGAAGCATGAAATTTTGCACACTTCAAATATGGCATGTGCCAATTGTGTGCACCAAATTACACCGCAACTGGCTAAATAATACGTCTGCCCTAAACCATTGAAATGGAGCGTGTTAGCAACTTGCGTTATAAGCAGCGAATTGTGATAGAATTTCTCGTTGCACAGAAGGAAACTGTTGTGAACATTCACAAGCGTCTATGTGATGTGTATGGAAGTTTTGCAGTCAACAGGAGTACAATCAGTCGCTGGGTTCAGAGAATCAAAGAATCAGGAAGTGGAGATACAGAGCTGCTTGATCGGCCGCGCTGTGGACGTCCTGCCACAGCCACCAACGCAGAAATGTTGAAATGCGCTGAGGACATTATTCTTACTGATAGGCAAATCACTACTCAACAATTGGCCTTACAGCTGTCAGTCAGCATTGGTAGTGCAAATGCAGTTATAAAAACTTTCGGATTTTCGAAGGTTTGCGCAAGATGGGTTCCTCGAAGTCTCACAAATGACCACCGATTGCAAATGAAAGCAATTTCTTCTGAAATGTTGGAGCGTTTCAATGCTGATGGAGAGAACTTTTTGGCTAAGATCGTTACAGGTGATGAAACCTGGGCACATCATTTTGCACCTGAGACAAAAAGACAGTCAATGGAGTGGCATCATCCGCAATCACCACGAAGAAAGAAATTGAAGACAATTCCTTCAGCTGGAAAGGTCATGATCACTGTCTTTTGGGACATTGAAGGTGTGATTCTTGTGGACGTTATGCCAAGAGGAGAGACAATCAATTCACAAGCTTACATTAAGACATTGAAAAAACTCAATCAACGTTTTCGCAGATTTCGGCCGCACAAGAATCCAGCAGACCTGCTTCTCCTTCACAACAATGCGCAACCTCACACAAGTCTGGCAACACGGGAAGCAATCACCAAATTGGGTTGGACTGTACTACTCCATCCACCCTATAGTCCCGATTTGGCACCCTCTGATTTTCATCTATTTGGTCCACTTAAAGATGCACTCCGTGGGACAAGGTTTGAAGATGATGAAGGAGTGATTCATGCAGCGAAGAAATGGCTACATGATCAAGACAAAATCTGGTACGGGCTAGGAATACATGCACTTTTTTCGCGCTGGCATAAAGCCGTACAAGTTGATGGGGATTATGTTGAATAATACCGATGTTTACAGGACATATCCATGTATATTGTGTAAAAATTTTATGCTTTTTGAATAAACAGCTCCCGAGAAAAACGATGTGGTGCATTACTTTCTGAACGCCCCTCGTATATCTAATAAGACTGTTTGTATTAAAGCAAATTTTTATAAAGCTAGGGAGGCTTTGACAGCTCGAATTCAGGCACAAGTTGCTCAAATTCAAGGTCTTAGGGTTCGAGTTGCCCAACTACAGCCACATATGAAGATTAAAGAAATTGGTGAGGAAAAAGAGAGCCATGTGGGAGGTAAAGTTGGAGAGTAAAGTGGCAGCTCTTGAAATAGAAAATCAAGAACTAACATGCCTTCAGGGTCAACAAGAAAATGTGACTCGTGATAAGTTGGCTAACTTTGAGACATTACTTATTGAGGAGAAGAGTAAAATTGTAAACCTGGTAGAGGTAAATAAAAGGCAGAGTGAAGAACTTTCACTCCAGGTTTTGGATATTACTAAATTAAGAAAAAGGGTTGATGGTTTGCTGGATGTTGTATTAACTCTTTCAGTCCCAAGCAAAAAAGTGGGTTTGGCCCAAGTAAAAATGGCAACCCCAGTGCGTTTTTATTGTTGTTGTTTGGAAAAAATTTTTTTAAATGTTCATATGCATAAATAACTTTGTTGTTGTATATAAAACTGAAGGTAATTGGATGTACTTTACTCTTGTGCTACAAGTATAAAAGCTTTCATTGAAAAATGATTAGTTATTCAAGGTAAAATGTAGGATATGCGCTTAAAAAAATGATTAGTTATTCAATGTAAAATGGAGGATATGCGCTTAAAAAAATCGCTTTAAAAATCTAAAATAAATATCTCAAAACAGAAACATGTTCACTCTTAAACACGTGCAGTATTTAAAAGAATGTACTTGCAGTCGGAAATGACTTTGTGGGTAGTTATAATTAGAAACAGTCTCAAACAGAGGCACATATACTAAAGGCTTTTTAAAGTCGATTGGGCCAAGCGCGTCTAACCCCTGAGCCTTTATAAAGTCGATTGGGACTTAAAGAGTTAAACAAGAATATTTTGTCAAACATTAGTTATGAAAAAAACTAATGTATAACTTGCCAGTGGTACTAAATGTGACAAAAACAGGTCAGTACGACCGGATAAAGTAAAGATATCATGTCGAGGCAGATACAATTTCCCTCTACATCACTCTAATACCAGTGTTTCTGGTCAAAACAATACTGCCTCTTCTGGGAGTAAGTCATGGAGACATACTCACAGTACATCTGCTCTTAAGAGTGTAGATGAGGTTTTCAAAGGTGAAAAAAAATTTACTGATAAGGGCCATGGTGTTACACTTAATGGTGATGATGACGATGATAAAAACTTACCTAGTCAAACTAATGCCAGTGCATCTGGAAAAAAATGCTTAACTATGCCTATTAAGCTGTCTTCTATGACATGCTCAAAACCTACAGGCTTGAATGGAAATAGGTATCATACTCAGTCCAGACAGTATGATACATCTTATAATAAAGATATGACATCCATTGGAAATAATAATAACCATGTTTCTCAGGTGATTAAAGGTGCTTACCACCCTTGCTCACAGTTTCGTGGTAATGGTGGTAAAGGTGCATACTCACGCACTGTACTAGTGCAAAATCTGCCACCAGGCACTACATGGCAGGCACTGGATGAATTTTTTCAATTCACTGCTGATGTGAAATGTGTACATCTTTTGCCTATCAACAGTTTCAATGATAGGGAGGCACTTGTTTATTTTTACTCCAATAGGGATGCACGCATAGTTGTTGAGCGTGACAACGGATCTTACTTTCAAGACTATTGTCTTGATTTGCAAGTGCTACATCATTCAGCACCACACAGATTTTAATTGTCGTTTATGTGGAATACACACATCTTGAGACTGGTCTTTGACTATTTCAATGCTCTTTGCTTTGCTGAGCATCTGTCTTTGTTGGTTCTCTGCTTAATAGACTATCTACTGCTACCTTTGTTTGCAAGAGGCGTAAACTTTTCTTTGACCATGAGGATTTAATCTACCTGTAGATCAAGATCAACAGGTTGCTGACCCCTAATTTACACAGTGATAAGAATGAAAACAAAAATGAGATTAAGAATTTGGTGGGAACAATAAAATGAACACAGTGACAAGAATGAAAACAAAAATGAGATTAAGAATGTGGTTGGAACAATAAAATGTACACAGTGGTAAGAATGAGAAGAGTGAAGGTTACAAGTTTAGTGGGAACAACTAGATATACCACACACAATTTACACAGTGGTAAGAATGAGAAAAGAGAAGGTTAAAAATGTGGAAGGAAAACTAGATGTACCATCTACACAATGATTAGAATGGGAAAAGAAAAGATTAGGAAGTTGGTAGGAACAATATAATATACTATCTACAGGGTGATCAAAAAGTCATGTCCTAATTTTAATTTGCTATTTCCTCACTTCTACTCAACTAATATATATGAAACAAAAGTAAAAATACATAAAGATGTTAATGGCAAATGCACAGCATCCTTTGCACATTTTTTGTTTTGCCAAGTGTTACTATTCTCAGGAGCATTACGAATGGACAGAAAGAATTGGGGAACTATATATATGGATAGGACGTGACTTTTCACCCTGTACACAGCTACAATAATGAGAATATTAAGAAGTTGGTGGGAACAACGAAATGTTCCATCTACACAGTGATAAGAATGAGATATAAGAATATTAGGAAGTTGGTTGGAACAATGAAAACTTCCATTTACACAGCAATCAGAACGAGAAAAGAAAAGACTAAGAGGTTGGTGTACCACCCAGGCTAATAGAAAAACAGAAAATAAAATGAAAGAACATTTCATCAGTATACAGTTGGCCAATGGGAAGGACAGTGGACTGAAGGCTGCCATATATTGGTCTATATTTGGCAAGTGGCTATGATTACAAATAATGTATATAATTGCGGCGTTTACACGGTTAGGTACGACATGATACATGCAAAAGCGAAGGTATATAGATGGGATAATTTTTTATTTCATTGTGGGTGAAGGTGGTGTGGGTGGGGGGAGGGTGCCGGTTAGGTTTTGGGGGGTGGTGGTGGCACTGGTGAGGAGTGGGGTGTAGGTCTATGTCTGCATTTTCGTTTCTTGACCGCAATTTTGGGGGATAACATTTTCTGTTATGGTTCGGGGGGAGGGGGGGGGGGACACTGGTGCAGAGCAGGGGGAAGGTCGGGGTTAGGTCTATGTCTGTGTTTTCATTGGAAAAAAAATTGTAAGTGTAGAGTGTAGTTATTGGTCATCGGTGGACAAATTAGGTCATGTGTCTACGTATAGTTTGTTTGCACATAACATAAATTGTCATAGGCTTGATTTATTATGAAATTAGAAACTAGAGGCATTATAGATCATAATCATAACCTGTCAGAGATTGAACGGGATACTTTTCATTCATTTTGGTTGGATTTTGGTTAGTGTTAATAGTGGGTATTTTACAATGAGTCGAAGTGATTATGTTACTTGTCCGTATAAATAGCATTCGGGCAAAATGGAAGGCTTTGTTCCACTATTCTTCTCTGCTACTATACAGTCAACTCACTACCATTGCTCAAGAACGAAGACAATTTTTTAACTTTTTTAAAAAATTAATGATGAAAAATATGACGTTCAACCTCTGATGGTATATATTGTTTTCAATTCCAAATAATATGAACAACTGCCAATACGAACGAAGACTGCCTCTCTCCATGCCGCCGAAAAATAAAAAAAAATTGAACAAACATGTAGGCCTCGGCCCCTATATAGAGTTAAGTGATGGTTAAGCAAGCTTCAACTCTTATTCAGATAGAGGCTTTAGTAAATTGGCTAGAGAAAGAAAGTAGCATAAATCTGATTAATGTTATGCCATAGTAAAAGCCTTAACTGAATAAACACAATAGTGTCATAAACATACAGTCAGAACTCGTGTTATATGCAAAATTTCAGCAGGTAGACTTTCAGCTCAGCAGATCGTAAGAAACGGGAAGTACAGCGAAGCTTTCGTTGCTAGGACGACTTCAGCAAATCCACAGACGTAGTCGGTGAATTCCGCCATGGAAATTTTCGGTCTTCTTCGTAATAAATACTTTTGGTTGATTTGTCACTACCTACTGACACTCTTTCATATAATGATATAAATATCATATATATATATATATATATATATATATATATATATATATATATATATCTATATATATATTTATTTTTATATATATATATATATATATATATATATATATATATATATATATATATATAATAGCCCCTTCAGTCATAACTGACTATGGGAATGCGCCCCTGAGGTGACAGCCCTCAGCTGCTTATTTTCCTGGTGCTCCTTTCGACGTTTTCTCCTCACCTCTGCTTCTTGTGTGAGCCTCTCTTCGCCCAATCTGAGGTGGCGCCGTAAATAGCATCGCCACTTAGTGCGATCGGCAGCTTCATCCTCCCATGTTGCTGGATCCATGTCCAGTGCCCTCATATCTCTCTTGCACACATCTTTGAACCTCAGCTGTGGTCGCCCAACTGTTCTCTTGCCATCTGCTAATTGTCCGTAGAAGATATCTTTTGGGATGCGACCATCTTCCATGCGGCGAACATGGCCAAGCCAGCGAAGTCTGCGCTGTCTAAGAAGCGTATACATACTCTGAAGGCCATATATATATATATATATATATATATATATATATATATATATATATATATATATATATATATATATAAAGAAACAAAACGGTATTGAATCACGGGAAACACGGAACGTTTCGGGTTCCACCCTTCGTCAGCCATAGTTACAAACAGACAAGGGCAAGAAATATAGACGTGTTCAGAAAAACACAAAACACTGAAAACATTTATTTATTTATTTCATATAATGACCACACATAGTTTTCAATAACGATATTATTATTTCTCTTATCGTTACTTTTGCTTTTATTGTTGTTAACTTTATCCACTTTTATATCTATATCACCGGCAAAATGCGACAATATATTTTTCATACATTTAAATTCTTCACCTAAGTGAAAGCATAGTAGAAAGTAAAGGGGACAATCCTGCTCCTTGGGTAATTCTGTTTTGTTGTTCATACAGTTATGACCTTTTATTATTTACTTCAACAGTGAAATATCTATCTTGCAGGAAGTTCTCTAACTAGAAATATATTTTACCAGTTACTGAAAACAAAGTAGAAGCCCTCTTAGATATAGCTAAGGCTTATGATGAATGCTGGAGAGAAAGTGCTCGCTTTAAAATGAAGTAGATAGGGATAACCGGTAAAATATATAATTATTTAGAGAATTTCTTGCAAGATAGATATTTCACTGTTCAGGTAAACAGTGTTGGTCAGAACAACAAAATGGAATACCCCAATGATCAGTAATAACTCCTTCAATTTTTACAATAATGGTAAATGATTTAGGTAAAGAATTTAAGGATATAACAAATACATTGTCACAGTTTGCAGATGATGTTGCTATATGGAGAATTGGAAAACATCTGCCAAAATTATGTGTTGTTCGTCCATCACGGGTGATGAAGACCACTCTGTTCATCCAATTATTTAGGAATATGCCAAAATTATATAAGAATGTACAAAAGCAAACAAATAAATGTTGTAAATGGACGTGACAAAATGGGGATTTCAGATGAATTCAAATAAAACAATGAGAATGATCTTCAATAAAGGTAGGGATGTGTGACGGTTTGCCTCCCCTGCTTTGCAGTAGTGGTCCAATAGTGGCCAAAACTCAAGAGTATCTAATATGGGCTTCAAAGGTGTCTACCTTCTCACAAGATTACTCTTGGCAGATTTGTAAATAGAAGGGCAATGAAGCTTCTATATCAATTGAGTATTCACAAGATATTCAGATAAGCGAAAACAATGCTGCTTTGGCTGAGCACGTCAATTCTAGATTCTGCCGACAACTTTTGTGAAGAATTAAGCAATGATTAATCTTAGCTCGTTCAAGTCCCCACCTCTGATTTACACAGTGGAATTCTTATTATTATGGTATAGCTCTGTTTAGAGTGTGCAATAAATTGACTGAGACAAACACGCAGTACATTTAAAACGATTAAATCGTAAAATTACAAATAACTACAAATTTAATAATCACTTAAGTTTTAACAGTTTGAAAATAATTGAATAGTGTAAAAGCAAAGGTTCGTCATTGAAGGATAGTAGAATTTTATGGAAACAAAGTTCACTTTGGCAGCTCATATATTGCACTTAGATGCCAGCGGTTTTTCTGCTCCCGCTGGGTTGGTTCTTTTTACACTGTTCACGCTCGTCGCTGGTCAAGGTTGCAGGGAGCAGCTCGTTCCCAGGAGTGTCAGGGAGAGTCTTCAAAGTTGGTCCCTCGTCTTAAAGCTTGGGTCTCTGTTCCCTTCTTGTTCCAGAGATAATATCCTTCAACTAGTACCACCACCAACAACTGTGATAAGAGAATAGAAATGAAACGCTCTCATGAGTATTGCGTTTCCTGACACATTCTGATGTGTCCCCTATTCCTATTCCACCATCCCATTTATCTCAGAATTTACCCTCGATGTGAATTGAACTTAATCCATCGAGAGAAAACTATCTTTACATTTAGTCACTTTACATTTAAATGAAAAGGGTAATAGTACAGATAGAATATGAATACATTCACATTTCTACTGATTGAAAAGTGTTCACAATATAAATTGAATATGTTTACATTTATGTTTACACTGATTTGACACTGTAAGTTTTATAATTACAATGTGCATCATCTCTTTCATCTTTCCCTCCCTGCTCCAAATGGAACCTGGGACTACTGATGCGTTTAGTTCTCCTTAAGAAACTAGCAATAAAGCAGTCCCAAGCCCTTGCAGTGGTGGTTCATGAAATCATCATTCTATGCTCTGAGGTTGCCAGCCTCAAATGGCTGGAACATCCACTAGCGATTTTCACATATTATTATTCACATGGTAATATATACATATTAGTTCACACGTAAGTGATGAAAATATAGAATGTAAAATGCCAACTTACGCCAATTCTGGCTCACAGACTTTTTGCTCAGATAAATGAAGTGAAAGGCACTTCCGATGCCTTTTTACACGTGTACTTGGGGTTGTTAATTCTAACTTTAATTCCCTCTCTGACTTCATGTGTACAGTTTCCTCAGATATTCCGGTTTTCCTTATTTAAAATGATAGAGATTTCCTGGGCTATTTTGTAGGTCCTGATAGATTCTCCCATAAAAGGTGTCCGGTCTGATAAAATGGAATTCTGAATTCTAACATCTGGCAAGTCTGGTGTCTTGAAAGCGTGAATCTCACAGTGAATTAAAACTGCGAAAAGGTCAGGTTATATTCCTGACCTACCCCAGCATCTGTTTGTGACGAAGCTAAAAAAAGCTCCAATCATTTCAAACATGCCGATTGGGGCCGGGGGGGAGGGGGGAGGGGGGGTTCAAAATATTCCTGACGTGGAAAAATTTTGAACATAATGTAGAGGTCAAGTCTTCCGTAAATGGAATGACAATATCCGATGCCCTGGCAGGCGAACTCACCAACACATCTGTAAACTCATACGACAAATGTGTTTCAGATGTAACAAATTTAATACTTTATCAGAAAGTAATCTATTTGCAGACGGGTTATCTCTTTATTTGTCCCGCACTCTGGCATTTATCAGCGATTTAAGCAAACACGCTGGCGATTGTAGGGCTAATCTGTAGCGGCCAAGCTTTGGTACACATGAATTACCAACTTGCCTGACTTTAAATATTACCTTGCAAATGTGATGTGTTTATCATCAACAAGGAGTGTTAAATGTTTGAACAAATAAATTCTCTGCTACGTAGCAAACAGAAAGAAAAAGGTGCGACCATGGAAAATCACGCAAATAAAATCAGTACAAAGATGTAACTGATTACTGCAGTGGTGAAAGAGAGATCCGAAAGAGGTCGCCCCAAAAATCTATCTCGTGACCCCCCCCCCCCCCCCTAAGATATTTGTAGAATATCTAGATTTGGAGTGGTTATATCTTCGAGGGTTATACTGTGCACTGGGTTCTCTCTCTCTCTCGTAGAGTTTTCCTCTCTTCCCTTATCTCGGTGGCGAGTGACTGAGTTTCTCGCTTGGCAGTGTGTGCAGCTTTGAATGTACTGACGCACATCTGACCACCGTCTATGGCAAATGCAAACCTCTTTAAGGTTACTCATAATGAGTCCCACGGGAAAATGTTCTCTCGATGAGGATATTTGAGTCGATTTCATTACGGAGGGTCTTAAGGACAGAGGCACCACCAGTTGCTTTCCCTGCCGTGTCCGTCGATAAATAATTCCATCCTTTTTGTAGAACGTTCCAGCGGAAGCATGGGTTATCTTGATCTGACTCTGTTCAGAGTATTGCGCTAGAGTAATGTCGTCCTTTTGCGCCTGTCGTAACTCTGCTTTACTACACACAGAAATTTCGAGTTGAGGTACGAATTATTCAGTGTTGGGTGTTGGATACTCTGCGCAAACTGTTTCTTCGTAGCATCGTCCTTCTGGTTGTCCGGATTATGGCGAACCGAGCAATCTCGCACAAACTGTCGAATATCGTGTCGCAAACCTGGCCAGAAGTAGTTTAGGGATACCTTTTTTCCTAAGAAGTTGAGGGGAACTGCGGTAAGACGTGGAGTACAATGGATGGGTTTGAAAAAAATCACCTTTTTTCGATTTTTTTTTTTCAAACCCATCCTTTTTTCCTAGGACATATGAACATTTAATGGGGTGGGGCATGGTGGAGTGCATTTCCTGCATTAGGCGAGTATTATATGGGAGTGGGACAGCTAATTGTCTCTTGTTTTCTACCTGTTTATAAACCAAACCTTTCTCCCTGTAATATGCTCCATGGGGAGTATGAGAGTAAATACCATACAACTTTGAAAAGCAAGGCTTTAGGGTATGATCGGCCCTTTGTGCCTGCTTCAGCTTCAAAATATTCGGGCTGATTAGAGATGACAATTCAGGGGCCGCTGGGGCGTATCCTGTGTTCTCTCTCTGTAGCATCGGCTTGGAGTCACGTGAGGGATCTCCAAGAAACACACATTTCGTCCCTAAAATGAGAGTGTAGACCAAATCGTCTAAAACTGCGGCCTTGATTTTTTCCCCTGGACATATCGGGTTGAGACATCAATTTCCGCAACCGGAAGAAGCATTGGCTTTATACTCTTCCGAAGCCCCTGTATTTCTACAGTTTCACCAGTATATTGGTAGGCCTTCACCAAAGATGGGGAAACTAAAGCGGAATATTCTAAGCCACTATCATATAAGCACCGTATGGTGTGATTACCAACGGTTACTTGCTCAGTAATAGAAGGGTAACTAGGATTTTGTTCATATGCCTGGGAGTCACGTTTTCCTATCGGTCCCCTGATCAGGCAAGCGACATCATAATGGCTGATTTTCGGCCTCTTACAATCCGATGTAAAATATGTATCGGTTTTGCACGATTTACAATATCGTCTTCCAGTTCCCTGGGCTGAATTGCTCTGTGTCTGTCTCTGGTGATCCTGTGGTGGTTGTTGCTGTGCGGCTTTGTGTGTTGTGTGGTCCGTGCTTTTGGTGTTATCATCTGGGTGATCCTTTTGTTTGGGGTGACTATTGTGGTGGCGCGTTTTAGACGGATTCACTTCCGACTCGGCGCTCTGGTACCGATAAGCAAACAGTACCACCTGATCAAGAGTTTCGGCCCCGTGCTCCGCCAGAAACCTTCTCATGCCAGGGGGGAGCGAGTCCTTGAACTGCTCCACGAGAATCATCTCTTCCAACCCTTCTGTAACAGCGCCATCTTGTCATCCCCATTGTCTCCGTGGTTCACTGCTTTTTACCACACCATCTTCAAGAAGAAGATATATTACTAGGCCACAATAAAGCCTAAAAATAGTTGTGTGTTATATTTGTGTTTTTGGCTCCTTCTAGAGCATCTAAGGCGAGTGTTATTTAAGTGACCCAATTACTGCGCGCGCGGACTAAGTTGAGTGATTAGGCTTAGCGGCTTATATAAAGAAGTGCCTAAGCGTGCGAAAGACCCTATTTTGCAAGAGCCGCCAAGAGAGAACAAACGAAGTTACGCACGCCCTGTGTGGGTAGAAGAAGAACAAAGACATGACACATTAGCAATCGAGCACTGGCTGGGTGTTTTGTTTTGTTTGATTTGTTTTATTTGTTTAATGTTTGCTTCATGCGCTTGGTCACTGACTGGGTTGTATGAATAAATACGGCCCCTGCCTTAGAATCAGAGTTTTATTGTTGATCGGGTCGGTTGCGAGTGTGCAAGGAAGTGATCACATATCACAACAGCATCATCATCATCTCACCCACCCTATCACACTTCAAAAGATTCATCGAGGATGCTGAGGGATCCCCACTTCTCCAGATAAGTTTCTAGCCTGGTAGTAAATTGTCTAAAAGATTTGTCTTTTTGCTTCTTAGTCTCCCGGAGTTTACAACGAAAAGTCTCTGCGTTAAGCGTTAAACGCTGAAGCAGAGCCTTCTTTAACATGTCGTAGTTGGTCTGTTGTTCCACGGGCTTCTTGAGAAATACGAACCATCCAAAGCAGATACCATCTGACTCTGGAATAGCTTCATGTTGTAATGTTGTATCTCTCTCTATCAAAGCCGTATGTAGCTGCTAAGGAATCAAACCTAGAGAGATAGATGTCTATTTCCTTTGAAGCGTCAGAGTAGAAATCTAATTGGAAGGATACTCCACTAGGTGCTGCTGCCTGAGAAATGCTTTCCCATCGCTACCTTGAGAACTGCCAGACTCGCCATTGTTAGAACTAGAATCCATTCTTCTCCCTTCGATTTTCAATTCCTTCAATCTAATGGCGTTGGCTCTGTCGGCCACCTTTTCTTGGAATGCCCTCTCGACCTGTTCCTTCTTTTCTTGGAATGCCCTCTTGGCCTGTTCCATTTCCTTAGCGAAAGCCCTTTCCTTTTCTCTTTCTGCGGCTTCGTGAGCCCTTTGTTTTTCCTTTTCTTTGGCTTGGGCCTTTTCGCGCTCTCTGGCCATCCTTCTCTCTTCTGTTTCAGCCGCTTTCTCTGCTTTATGTTGTTCGGATTTAACTGAATTAATCACGAAATCTGTCAGAGTTTGGTCAATCATGCCCAGTTCCTTCGAGACATTCAGATAAAAAGTGTGGAGATTTTGGGACTGCCATTTGTCACGAGCGAGTTATAAAATTGACTGTTTGAGACGAGATCCATGTCTATGTGAGATCAGAGAAAAGACAGAAGGTCTGAGACAGATCTGAGAAGATAGATGAGAAATGGTGTTGCTGGTGGATCGTGTGACTTATAGTTATCAAGGGGTGAGAACATAGACTGACTCTCTCCTCCTCACTGTGACTTTTTCTGATTTAACTATTGTCACACTGCCTCTCCTTCCTAGGAGATCAGGTTTAACACTATAGAGTATCCACACAACAGTTCAGTACAGGTTACAGGAAGGAAAGATATCTGATCCGCTCCAAGATTATACTTATTTATATTTTATTAACACAACTTGAAATCTAGGGTGTAAAATGCAGTATCAATCACTAGAAAAAAACAACATAATAAAAGAATGGTGCATGTACCCCACAACAGAGAACAAAACATAAGGTTAGTATGACGAACATATACGCTACGGAAAATTAATCCAGTAGGGCCCACGTTCCCACACACTGGGGGTGGCAGTTCGTAATATACTCCTTTTGAATCCTGAAATGCAGAAGATCTACCTACACATTAAGACCGCTGACTTGTCCCTGTCCGCGGCTCTACTACTAAATTCACCGCAATTCTAAACCACAGTTCTCTAAATTTACCCTCCCCTCTCTTGTGTTGCGTGCACGTTCTTCAAGACTTTCTACGTTGGCGCGCTCTTGAGTTGATGCTCCCATGGGATCTCAACTGGCCGTTGGGGACATCATGGCCATCTCTTCTCCCTTTGCAACGGCAACAAATAAATTCAAGAAATAACTACACCCTACTGAAACCAGGTGCGATGAAACTCTCACGCTGCAGTTGGTGGTGAGGAAGAACCCCACGGTATACTCTGGCTCACTACTAACGTAGCAGCCCTAACAAATAGTGGGTGATGTAAATTTGATGACCGAACTGATGCCTAAGGAGTAGAGCGCTCCTATTGGTGGTGTATATAATTTCCCACTCAAGAATAATCTCCACAGTGCCCTTGACAGGGAAATGAAATAGGCACTACAATTCGTTGGTTTACAGCCCAGCTGTAAATGGGTTATAGACTTAGTAGGCCTTTCCAAGTAAGGCAAAGTCTGCCAGTGGCTCCGTCGGTGCCGGATAGGATCGTGGTTGTACACGTCTACAGAACATCCCACTGATATTTAGTAGACAAACTGACGTTTATTACTATTCCTTCACGGCATAAATTCTCCAAGACTGAAAGCCTTAGACAGCTAGACGGACCACAATATATACCGGTACTTTAATTCAGGCACAGGTGGCGAACACCTGCGTCTCTGAACAGAAAACAACTCGTAAGAGTTACTCGTGGAGACGTCTTCTGTAGAGGCTCTACACAGACCTGGGCGTAACATCAAACGAACTGTTGCCCAAACTTTCTCTAACATCAAACACATACGAGGGACGGTCAAAATGTAATGCCTCGTAATTTTTCATTTCATTCAACAGGCAAGAAAACAGATAAAATTCACATTGAAATGTAGCCCCAAGTCTGAACTTCAAAAATTTATTTCTCAATGTAGTCTCCGTTATTTGTTACAGTTTTTGTCCATCATCTCACAAGGGCATGTATACTAGAACGGTAAAAATGTGTGTCCTTTTTCCTAAACCACTGGCGTACGGCGCGTTTAAGGGTCTCGGTGTCCTCAAAGTGATGTCCGCGAAGATCTTCTTTCAGTGGTCCAAACAGATGGAAGTCAGAAGGTGCTAGATCGGGACTGTAAGGGGGATTTGGTAATAATGTCCAGCCAAATTCTGCAATCGCATCAATGGTGCGTTTAGCGGTGTGTGGCGTGGCTTTATCGTGCAACAGTAGTGCAGTTCTCTGATCTGTTAATGGGTAAAGTCGCCGAAGACGACCTCTAAGCTTCTTCAAAGTTTCAATGTAACGGTCTGCATTCACCGTGTTTCCCTGTTCCAAGGAGTCCAGAAGAATCACACCCGTCTCATCCCAAAACACGGAGGCCATAACTTTCCCTACAGATGGTGAACTTTTGAACTTCTTTCTTGTCGGCGATGTTGTGTCTGTCTGTCAACATTCTGGATCCACCGTGCACAAACTTTTGAATAACCCAGGTCTTTAATGATGTTCTGGACACTGCCTTTACTAATGAACAACATGGAAGAAAGTTCATCCAGTGTTACCCGACGGTCACCACGAATGATGCCATCAACTCGATGAATGTTGTGTGGAGTCACTGCGGTAGACGGACGGCCAGTCCGCTTTGCGTCAGCCATTGAGGATTGACCTACTTCAGCTTCGTCACAACGATGTACCCAACGTCGGACAGTGCTAACATCCACTGTTTAATCTCCATAAACATTCTTCAAACGATCGTGTATGCGACTTGGGGTCTCGCCTTCAGCATTGAGGAATTCTATGACATAACGTTGTTTTAACCGAACGTCTTTGGCAGCCATTTTTAAAGTGTTACAGTGGTGCCACCTGTTACTAAAACAGGTTGGTAATGCTATACAGTGCAGAAGTGTGTTTGAGGAATCCTGCTAAATTTACAAATTGCACACCGATGCAGTATTTACACACATAAAAAATAGGAGGTATTACTTTTTGACCTTCCCTCGTACATAATTCTAGCGACTAGTCCTTCCCCCGTCCAAGTGTTCAGACGCGTCGCCAAACTCTCAGTGGTCCGTGTCCCTTGCGCAAGATGGCACAAGACCTACAGAACTCTGTCACGAGAATTCTGGGTGTTCAAAGACAGACCGCGACAGCGAAGGAAATAAGGTTTTCCCTGTGAAGTCGGCTCCATTCGCTGAGTCAAATACAGCAATAGGTTGGCCGTATACTTCAGTCTCAGTGCCGATCTTTAGATAAAAGGTTCTAAGCGAGTCTCCGTTGCTTCAAAGCGTTACAAGCAACTAAAAAGTCACGGGACGGAACCCCGTCCTCGTAAGAGTTACAGCGAGTTATCTCCCTTCCCCAGCTATAGAAATGAAAGAAAATGAAAGGAGGGGCGATAGTAAAGTTACCAGACAAGAATGAGGGTTAGGTGCAGCTTTTCTAAGTGCCCACCGATTTCTTACACAATTATCGTCACACCATTCTGATTACAAAGCTACACAAATGTACAACAGCTACTTAACTAGAAAAATACAGGTTTACAACACATAATTAGCCACACCAAGTGAATAACTTTTGTTACCCAAAAAAAAAAAAATGTGTTTCTTTCTGATTATTTAATTATTCTTTACACAGTTACTTTTACTGTTATTTATTAATGCAATGTCTTACAATAAACACACTCTTGACGCTA
The DNA here is from genome assembly GCA_024509875.1 of Oreohelix idahoensis. Classification (NCBI taxonomy): domain Eukaryota; kingdom Metazoa; phylum Mollusca; class Gastropoda; order Stylommatophora; family Oreohelicidae; genus Oreohelix; species Oreohelix idahoensis. The sequence continues at coordinate 60,430 of JAMPIV010008747.1, forward strand.
TTCTTTCAGTAAATCTGAAATTTATGTCACTCGTCTAGGGAAATTGCTAGACAGGTCCGATAATCCATGCCGGAGCCAGTCGCCCAATTGTGACGGTATTTCCTCCACTTCTTTGCAGTAGTGGTCCAACAGTGGCCAAAACTCAAGAGTTTCAAATATAGGCTTCAAATGTGTCTACCTTGTCACAAGATTACTCTTGGCAGATTTGTAAATAGAAGGGTAATGACGCTTCTATCTCAAACTAGTGTCCTCAAGATATTCAGATAAGCGAAAACAATGCTGCTTTTGGCTGAGCACGTTAATTCTAAAATCTGCCGACAACTTTTGTGAAGAATTAAGCAATGATTAATCTTAGCTCGTTCAAGCCCCCACCTCTGATTTACTCAGTGGAGTTCATATTATTATGGTATAGCTCTGTTTAGAGTGTATGCAGTAAATTGAATGATACAAACATGCAGAACATTTAAAATGATGAAATCGAAGTTAAATTTGTAAAATTACAAAAAACAAAATTTAATAATCACTTACGTTTTAACAGTTTGAAAATAATTGAATAGTTTAAAAGCAAAGGTTCATCATAGATGGATAGTAGAATTTTATGGAAACAAAGTTCACTTTGGCAGCTCATATATTGCACTTAGCTGCCAGTGGTCGTTTCTGCTCCCGCTGGGTTGGTTCTTTTTACACTGCTCACGCTCATCGCTGGTCCAGGTTGCACTCACAGGAGTGTCATGGAGAGTCTACAAAGTTGGTCCCTCGTCTTAAAGCTTAGGCCCCTGTTCCCTTCTTGTTCCAGAGATATTATCCTTCAACTAGTACCACCCCCAACAACTGTGATAAGAGAATAGAAACGAAACGCTCTCATGAGTATTGCGTTTCCTGACACATACTGATGTGTCCCCTATTCCTAATCCACCATCCCATTTATTTCAGAATTTACCCTCGATGTGAATTGAACTTAATCTATTGAAAGAGAAAACTTTCTTTACATTTAAATTGAATAACTTTTATATTCACTTTACATTTAAATGAAAAGGGTAATATTACAGATAGAATATGAATACATTTACATTTCTAATGATTGAAAAGTGTTCACAATATAAATTGAATATGTTTACATTTATGTTTACACTGATTTAAAACTGTAAGTATTATAATTACAATGTGCATCATTTCTTACTTCTTTCCCTCTCTGCTCCATATGGAACCTGGGACTACTGAAGCGTTTAGTTCTCTTAAGAAACTAGCAATAAAGCAGTCCCAAGCCCGTGTAGTGGTGGTTCAAGAAATCATCATTCTATGCGTTGAGGTTGCCAGCTTCAAATGACTGGGACATCGACTAGCGATTTTCACATATTATTATTTACAATAATAAATACATATCAGTTCACATGTAAGTAAAGAAAATATAGAAAGTAAAATGCCAACTTACGCCAATCCTTGCTCACATACTTTTTGCTCAGTTGAATGAAATTAAAGGCACAGCCGATGCCTTTTTACACGTGTACTTGGGGTCGTCAATTCTAACTTTAATTCCATCTCTGACTTCGTGTGTACAGTTTCCTCAGATATTCCGGTTTTCCTTATTTAAAATGATAGAGATTTCCTGGGCTATTTTTTAAGTCCTGATAGATTCTCCCGTAAATGGTGTCCATTCGGATCAAATGGACTTCTGAATTATAACTTCTGGCAAGTCTGGTGTCTTGGCAAGTGTGAATCTCACAGTGAATTAAAACGGCGAAAAGGTCAGGTTATATTCCTGTCCTACCCCCTCATCTGTTTGTGACGAAGCTAAGAAAAGCTCCAATCATTTCAAATATTTCTGACATGGAAAAACTTTGAACCTAATGTAGAGGTCAAGTATTCTGTATATGGTATGAAAATATCCGATGCCCTGGCAGGCGAACTTGCCCGCGGCTCTGTTTGCTTATCGGGAAGTCCCACATAACTCAACTGGAATGGCACCGGCAACACTGCTATTTGGCAGACCAATTAAAGGTCCATTGGAAGCCTTATTGAGGACATGGACCGATGAGAAGGCAGAAGAGACTGTAACCTCATCATATCAGTATGTGAACGAACTGACCACTCGCTTAAAAACTGGCTGGAAACTTGCAAATGATAACCTAAGGCAAGCCAGGAAGAAACATGCTGCATATTACAATAAGAAAGCGAAGGATAGGGAGCTTGCTGTGGGAGAGAAGGTGCTTCTTCTACTACCCGGCAGCAGCAACAAACTTCAAATTGGATGGCAAGGTCCATACACTGTTCTAGAAAAGGTATCTAGAACTAACTACAAGATAGACAAGAAAAGAAAGGAAAAAGTCTATCACGTGAACCTTCTAAAGAAGTATATTGACAGAAACAATATGGAAGGAACACACTTAATGACCTTGGCCATAGCAACTGAGATGAAGAATGAACCTCTCACCTCTTATGAATACCCACTGAAACGCCGTGAAACTCCTGCACAGGTAAAGATCAGTAAACATTTGACAAAAGGGCAGAGGGAGAAGATTCAAAAGGTTCTGGACAATCATACAGACGTGTTAACGGACAAACCGGGGCACATTAACTTGTTGGAATATGACATGAAACTACTAGACCCAACACCCATCTGTATGAGAGCCTATACTATCCCATTCGCCAAAGAGAAAGCTTTGAAAAAAGAGATAGATTATCTGTTACAAGAAGGGATTATTTCTCAGTGAATCTCCGTATAGCTCCAGTGTGGTGTTGTTGAGGAAACCCTCTGGAGAACATAGACTGTGTATAGATTACAGGAAACTAAATGCTGTCACAGAGAGTCAGGTGGATCCATTACCTGATACTAACTAACTGTTTGCCAGACTGAATAAGGCAAAGTATTTTTCCAAGGTAGATCTCAGCAAGGGATATTACCAGATTCCAGTGAAGCCTGAGATTCGACCTCATCTGGCTTTCAGCACCTCGGAAGGGCACTATGAGTTCAATATGGTGCCTTTTGAATTGAAGAATGCTCCGAGCGTGTTTTCCAGAATGATGCGGAAACTATTGGATCCCCTGAAAAACCCATGCATTAAAAATTTCATGGATGATATCCTCATCGCGACGGAAACATTTGAAGAACATGTTAACTCTTTGAATATGCTATTTGATAGACTCAGAGAGGCAAACTTGACTGCTAGACCAACAAAATGTTGTATTGGATGTAAAGAATTAGAATTCTTGGGACATACTGTAAATCAGGGTAGCATGTACCCTGACCCTAAGAATTTAGAAACATTGCAGAGAGCACCCAGACCACAGACTAAGAAGGACGTGAGATCCTTAGTTTCACTTTGTGGGTTTTACTAAAAGTACATAAAATATATTAACTCGGTGTGTGCTCCTCTGACGGATTTAACTCGTAAAGGGCAACCAAATAAGATAGAATGGTCGGCAGAATGCGAGTTGGCATATAATGAGTTAAAGCAAAAACTCACCAGTAAGCCTATTTTGAAATTACCTGATTTGAGTCAGGAATTAGTGGTAAGAACGGACGCTAGTAATGTGGGCTTGGGGGCCACTTTGTTACAGAGGTCCTCTTCACCAGATGGGGAATAAACCCAGTTGCTTATGCCAGCCGCAAATTAAACAGAGCGGAACAAAACTACTCAATGATTGAAAAAGAATGTTTGGCTTTAGTCTGGGCGATCAAGAAATTCCAGATCTATCTGTATGGTAGGCATTTTGTGGTGCAATCAGATCATCAGCCATTGGTTTTTCTTGCTCAAACAAAACATGGTAATGCACGTTTGTTAAGGTGGTCACTTCTCATTCAACCTTACTCATTTACCATTGAGTATATTCCGGAATCGCAGAAAGTTGTGGCAGATTTCTTGAGTAGGCACTCATCTGCATAAACCCAGGACACTCATAAAGCCTAGTTGAGTTAATTTGATCGGGATTGTTCAAACAGATTATAAAGCTTCATTGGGATGCAGGCTTTTAACAGGGGAGATATGTGATAAAGTCACTCAGTTTGAACCCCCCGCTCAAATCCTGAATCTAATAACCGCCTATAAATACTACTACTATTATACTTGGACATTTTCCAGAACAGGGGCAAACTGCAGCTAAGAATTAAACATAAAATTTTCACCCTAAAGCCCCCACTACTTGAACATTTTCCAGAACAGGGGCAAACTGCAGCAAAGAATTGGACACAATATTTGAAATTTGCCAAAGACACTACTTATCGCCAGCGATTCGCGCTAGATTTGATAGTATTGACGCCATGCGAATGATACCCACCCCTAAAAACCCCACGCTGTTTGTTACTCGTCCTAATATTTAAAACTAACGTTAGACAGTTGGCGACGAACCCAAAAATTTTACCTCGCCTTGAGAATGGGGCAGGGGGGATTTGAAAGAAAAAAAATCTAGCCTAGCGATACTGAAACTAAAAGACCAAATTTGTGCAGGGGAAGAAAGGGGTAGGAAAGGACAACTTAGAATATTTATTTCTTCATAAAACGAAAGAGAGTAAATAAAAGAGATGCTTTGACAGTAGAGCAATATTGTTTAAAATAACATCATATTGTAACTTATCTGGATTTAGAGCAAGTATTTCCTTAATATGGTATCTTAGTGAAAAGAGTCCCATAATAAAAAGGAAAAGTACAAAGATGAAAACGAAGATAAAGAAGAAAGTAACACCTATCTAGAGGGATAGATGACAGTAGTTTGATTAATAATCACTTTAAATATTTGAAATCGCCCAAGTAATAACAGAGATAAGGTAGAAATAAAAATTGAGACAGACCGACAGACTCACTGATAACCTTGCTCAGTTTTGAAAATCTTCGCCCAAATAAGTCAAATCCGCTTGACTTGATTTGATTGGGTAAGGCTAGTTAGGAAAGGGGAGATGTCACAGAAGATTTGCCCGCTAACGCAAAACATATCCTTACACATAAATATTAAAATCAAACTGGCCAACGCATTGATAAACACCCAAAATGTTTGGGGTTTTCAAAAAAGAGTCAAATTCTGGACGTGTTGTTCCATTGGCTGGCAAGATTGATAATAGGAAAAGAATACAAGGCTAGAACGCCATTTAGAAATTTATATTCGCAGTGCTAAGATGAGATCAGTGTCGTAGATTTTTGATAGGAGAATTAAGACTTGGGTTGGTCCCTTCTGAATAGATTGGAATGAGTGATAGTCCCAGTGTGAGATAGAAATACAAAATAGATTTCCACGAGTGAGGTGGTAGAATTGTGATAGAGGCTGTCTCTGAGAGCGAGAAATCTTCTCTCTCTCTCTCACCTATCTTCTACGACAGATCTAGAGTAGTCAGACAGTCTAACACATATACATTAAATATATATATATATATCCACTCACGTGCACGCACATTCAAGTGACGACAGGTAGACACACAGACGTGGGAAACTATAAAAAATGATTATATAGATATTTAGAACGAGCTGACCAACATGCTGATTAATTTATTGTTAAGTTTATTTATCATTTGTAAACTTACGTCACAACATGTAAAATACATCAAGCATATACCAAAAAAAAACTCATAAACAAAAATCAAGAAATGCTACAAGGATGATAGACCCGTTGGTATGATCCTTCCCTCGATGGATAGCCCACAGTCCCGTTAGAAGAAAGTGATAGCCCAAAGAGTCACAGATACATATGATTTAGTCTAAAATTCTTCCCCCTTTAAGGTATGAACAGACTGGATACTCTGATCTAGTATAAGGGAATATATAGATATATAGTTAGCAATACCTTGCATAAAGAAAGGTTATGACAGCAAAAATGAATGGGTGTCAAAATACCACCATAAAGGGATCGCTCAGTCCAGCATTCGCTCTATTCATTCAACTGTGCTCACGTGCATTTTTCAACAACAACGAAAATTATTTTTAGGACTTGCCCATACAGAATCTTCAATGGTAATCTTGGCCAAGAAAACCCCAGGTCCAAAAAAGACGGGTTGAATTCACTACTTCCGGGACCATTCTCGTGGGAATACTATTGTTTTGGATGTCTGTTTAAGTCACATAAAATTGTCCAGGCACGAGCGTTTATAGCTAGCACAGTGTCAACATCTTAGTTTTCAAACGAATGAGGAATGTCAGGTCGGCACTTTTTCTCAATATAGGAATTTAGTTGGTAACACCACCACTTGTCAACAGTGTCGGGAAATTTCTGATTGAAATATGTTACTTGCCACCAAGGCGGAAAAATGACTAGAGTTTTCTCAGGAAGAATCAAATCAGGCTCGATGACCCGTTACTTCTTTAACCTCTTAAAGTTCTTGTAAAAGTTATACATCAAATCTTTAAGGTAAGAATGTTTGTTGTTTTCTTCACAGATTTATCTCTTTTACTCAAACTCTGGCAAAGTTTGGGTACCACAGTTTCACTCAAACAGAACTACAGGTAGTCGCACAACTTAGAATCATACGCTGAATATTTATGGAAGTCTAGATGTTCGACAAATTGTCGAAACAAACTGAGAAACTTCGCTATACAGCTTATTCTATTAGCACGAAACGTCCTGTCTACTGCGAATTTAGAGGACTGAATGAAAATAAAGTTTAACATTCTGGTTATATCTATTACCAGACCAAGAGGTAAACATTTTTATTTCGCAGAAACGAAATAATCCCCCTTTCCGTCTATAACGATACGTTTAACACCTAAACGCATGCCGTAACTGCCACCTACTGACCGAGAGGGCGCGTGTCATTTGCAAATTTCAGACAACCCGTCTCCAGTGCAGAAACTTATTCACACCTCCCCGAGAAACTCATCCTGAGAACTATAACTGACACTTTGCTTTCTCGCACCTTACGCCAAAACTGGCCCTGGAGCGTGAGTGTCATATCACCTGACACTGAGAGTCTACCATTGGAAACTACATGTCAGATGCGAACTCCCAGACAAATGTCTGAAACTGCGCCGGGGAGGTGTCAGTTATCGCGCTTTTCCTGAGCGCTCACCGAGAAACTATGATTTGACAGGTGAGAATGCAGACTATAGGTCGGCCCTATGTCTGAGACTAGCCAAATATTCACAGTTATTTCGTCAATCTGCTGCGATTGACCGAATGCCTTCTCACGCCAGATCGTCTGGTGAGGGACTGACGCGTTACGTAAGAAAGTTTCTCGTTTAATCAGCCATGAAATGCGTTTCTAAATGAGAAAGGAAACTGGCGAAAGTGAGAATGGCAAAATAGTAATATATATATTCGTAAACGAACGAATGCGAAAAACACAGGAAAAAGGTAAAGAGCGACAATAATTAGAGAACACGGGTGGAATAAAAGAAGAGGAAAATATAGAAAATTCAATGAACATAACTCTCCGTGACAATCAGAAGGGGAGCTTGCCTGAATGTTTTATCTTCTGGACAACGGCAGTTTAACTTGTGCCATTATTCTGCTAGTCATCTTGTGTATTGTGTAACATATTTCATTGATTGCGGTAAGAGAAATGATTTATTAATATTCTTATTAATGTGTAGAGGCTAACCAAGATAGGGCGCCCACAAATTTTGTGTTGTGCGACATTGCTATTGTGGAAGCTTATGACATCCTAAGGGAGCATATGCATGCCTAAGCAGACTTTTGAAGCAGAAGACAAAAAAAACCCCAGTAAATTGTGTTTGAATATTGCCATGCATAAAAAAATATTTTGACTATAAGACCAGAAAACCACTGACAGTTTTCTACAGGCCACAATGTTCTAATAAACATTGGAAAAACATAAATAAGATGTCATACTGCTAGAAGTAACACATTATTAAAAAAGAAACAGAACAAAGTGTACCCCAGCTGATGAAATAGAAAATAACCAAAGATTTAGGTGACAGAGGCGTTGAAGCATGTGGGAAGGAGAAGGTACCCACTGAGCAGGAAGCAGTCACATAACTTAGAGACGGTAGCTATTGATTAGCCTATGTTGCTGATCACCATGAATGGTTAATAATGATGTGAGTTGTTGGTTGTGGAGAAAATATATGGTGTATTTAGGGAGGCTTATTCATATTGTTGCAGGGTTGAATCACCTATTTCAAACTGACTCAAATACCTGGAGCTGCAGTACACGAGGCAGCCTGCCTGGTGTTTACATTTCAAAAACCAAAGCTATGGTTGCTGCCTGATACTAACGTTATTTTGCCATCACTGATAATTACCCTCATTTAATAGTTTAATGGCTATTTATGGTCATGCGTGACTACCGTCACGCCTACTGTTCTCCTACCGTGTTAAATGTTGTAGTGAGTGTGCGTGGTGCATTCACACGCCACAGATACACACATCAGAGGCATGGAATGGTGTAACGGCAGGTGTACTGTTAATGGATGTTTATTTACACCACAACACGTTCATGAAATACACAGAATACACAGTCACAATTAAGTACAAGTCATAGCAATACAATAATACAGTACTCCAGTCACATCTCCACTTCTCATAATCATTAGCACTATCTAATATTACTACTGGATCCTCTCAGCAACGGTCGGCATCCCCGTGCTAATATAATGAATTCCTCAAATATGCCTAGCAATGGTCGGCATCCCCGTGCTAATATAATGAATTCCTCAAATATGCCTCATCAAAGACGCTCTCAACATTGGCGCTCTAATGTAAATAACAAATGGCCTCTCCAGCGATGCCTCCAACATCAGCATTATAACAACCAGACAATGGATCCTTTTTCCCAGCAACGGTTGTCCAATAAATAATGGCCTCCTTAAATATGCTTCATCAAAGACGCTCTCAACCTTGGCGCTTTAATACAACTGTGGATCCTCTCAGCAACGGTCATCCTCGCCGTGCTGACAATAATAAATTCCGCAAATATGCCTCATCAAAGACGCTCTCAACCTTGGCGCTTTAACGTAAATGTGGATCCTTTCAATAATAACGATGGCCTCTCAAATATCATATAGATCCGGTTAGCCAACGGACATCATCCTCGTCGTGCTAACTACATCAATGGTGAATACTTTCGGCAATTTCTCGCAAGACTGCACTCCCTGGCAATCTGCAGTAATCTCGCCTTCACTCATCTTGACATATATATATTCAAACAAATGTCCTGGATCCTTACCTCTTCAAAAATACTCACAAACACAATTCTCCAATAAACTCAGAAATTATAGGCCTACACAAATAATATGGCCTCTAACTTTTGCACTGTGCAGGCATACTCGAAACACACACTGTAGGACCGACCTCTCCCGTCAGTACCCAAACATAGAATGCAATTAGTTCACACACTAGACCCGCCAAAAAAGACACGAGACTCGGTTGTTTAAAAAACACAACTCAGTCTCGATAATTGCATGGGCTAGTCACACGAGCTTACTCACAGCTCAAGACAGTTCACAGAAAAAAACATCTCCGCGATTTGAACTGACCAGTGTTCGCCACTTGGAAACTTCTCGATCACACGAGGGAATTCCCCTAATACATTTTTAACTTAACATCAGCTTAATCAAGCAACGTAACTCGTAATCGAATCTATTTGCTTAACATTTTCAAGATCACCTCCCTTTGATAACATTTACTCTGTAACAGTTGCCACACCGCCCGGGAAAAAAATGATTTATCATTTTTTTGTTGAAAATATAAGTCCCAAAAATTTAGAGATAAATGAAATTATATTATATGGCTACCAAAAAATATGTATCTATCCAAAAAATGTACCTATCAAAAAATGTACATCCACCCGAAATATCAGCAATAAATGTAATATTACAACTAAAACATCAAACATAATCAATCAAATATCCCAATGAATGTTACCGATGTAAATTACAACAAAAGCATCAATCATAATACAAGCATACCAAAATTAATCTTAATATAACACTAAGCTAAGTACATTTAGTACAAGTAACAACCAATAGAAAGTGAAAGAACAAGATCAAGCAACAGAAGAATGATCTGTAGCAAAGGAAAGTAAGAAATCAGAAAATGAGAAACAATTAACAATAGCACAAGATAACCAATAAGTAAACAATTGCATGTAAAATAAATACAAATTTACCAAAATACTAGTTACATTATACTAAGTTATATAATTAACTCAAGAATACAACGAATGAAAGTATAAGTATTGAAAGAAGATGAAGTATACAAGTAGAGTGAAAAGAAACGAAGATGTGGTACAGAAATATAAACAAGATATGAACACATATCGGAAAGACAACAAAAGATAGAATGAAATGAAGAATAATCATTAAAGACGAATGGAAAGCAAAGGTATGAACGCATAGAAAGTCAATTACAATACATACTAATATATGTTTAGATCAGACAATATCTTACTAAAATTAAATACAAACATGATTACAAGGCACAAAACAAAATGTCCAAGTATATCCATACTAACAGCACAAAACGAATAATTCATAACTAAACAAAGTCTAATAAGTAATTTAACTAAGTTACAAAAGTTATACTTAACTGAAAATAAATTATAAACCTTACACAAACAAATAATAACATTTGCGATAACTAAGTTTTGACCTAACGCAAAATCAACCGCTAAATAATAAAAATACATCATAATATCAAATAAGACAAGTTTCCAAAGAAGTAATATCCCTTTCAATCATAGGGCACACAAAAATAATTTACAATGCCAAAAAACAATTTTTTTTTTTAAAATTACCATACAAAATATTTCAGAACGATAAGTTATCAACAATAAAATTATTATTTAAGTAATTCTAAGTCATAACTAATAAATTAACAATGAAGTTAACTTCTAACAAAATGAGAGAAGCATAAAGTATCTTATCTCTAGACAAACACTTAAATCAAAACATGTAAGTTTTTTTTTTTCTTCAAAAAAGTACATCACCAAAAAAAACCTAAGAAAAATACAATGTCATCTGTATATCAACTTACCAACATACAAACATAACATAATGTTACAACAATTTGTCCATCTTTAAACAAACAAAAGTATCAGATGTGTTTATCAATTTTACCAAAAGAAAAAAAAAAAGTTCAATTTAATTTATAAGTTAATTCTGATTAACAATAGCGTTAAGCTTCAGTGTTATTTAACTGTAAATTTATATCTTACTCAGCTTATATATATAGTATAATGAAAAAAAGTCCTATAAAAATATCTTCAAAGTTTTTATAAAAATATTTATCCAATTAATTTGTTGCAAAAATGTTGAAAAAATCTTATTATTTAAATTCTAAGTACTGTACTATGTTCTGACAAGATCAATGTTTCTAACAATTTAAATACACAATTATTTCTGATACTGCAAGATAATTCTACAAAATCATATTACACAACATAACAATAAATTCATATAATTATCCTAACAATTACAGCTACAACCCGAAAAATATACAGAAAAAATGAGCACAGGTTTGACACCGCTCACTGCATTTATCAAAAATTACACACAAATTATTACCAACACATATGTTACACACAATCAAAACAGAATAGTATACAATTGCATAAAAAATTAGACTGGTACATTCGAAACAGTCATATATGTTCCACAAAAAATATATATTAAGCAATCAAATGATTCATCGAAATAAACATCACAATGTTTCAAAGAAATTACACATATTTCAATAGAACATCATATGATATATTACACACAGAATACAATAACATGTACTATTCTAACAAATAAATCAGCTGTAAAAAAAAAATATTCCCGTCAATACGTCATTAATTCTTGATCCTTCAAAAAGTGACTCGTCAGATGTATAGCGAGACGCTAATAGGTTCTGCTTGATAAATAATCCACATTCTTCACGAATAATGTCAACAAGTGCGCCAACTCATCACAACGTCGCATGCTACGAGACAATACAAATGAAAATTTCTATTAATCATCTGTTAGATCTAATAAGGAAACACGGAAAATCAACTTTCACGTTTACCTATTCCTTGGGGTGAAGTAGAGTCTTGGCCCCTTTTCACACACCTCAACAAGTCCTCCTTAAACGATGTAAACCTCACAGAAGGCTTAACGATCACTTGACCGTAACGAAAGTTCATCCTTGTTGTAGCCTGAAAAAAAATTACTACGTTCACAAGAACGAGATGACCTTTCGACACTACTAGTGTGACAATCAATAGTGTTATTACTTTGCTTGTAAACAACCTTGCTCTCATGTGGAGTACAGCTAACCTGGTTACAATTTCTATAATTGCTGTTAAGAACATTGTTATTTGTTCTATTGACACAGTTGTACTGTTTCACATCCCAGTTAGCATAATTACGATTAGCATTTTCTCCTGGATAAAAATATCTACCAGATAGAAATGGCTTTTTATCAACAAATTTATTACCAGATTGACACTCTTTCACATAATTATTTCCACTATAATTTCTAATATTCTTAGAATCACGATGTTGTGATCTGTCAAATTGTTTCTTGTTTTCAAGCAAAGAAACACTACTATATGAAGAAATCCCTTGGTACATTTTCACCTCAGAGTTATTTCTCCCATCAAAACTGTATTTATCTTTGCCTGTGGCAGTGTGTTTAAGAAATGGGTCACACTGACTTGACTGGGTGTGACCGAAAGATTTAACCATATCTTTATTGTTTTTCACAAAATATGTTTCCTTCCTGGAATAAGGAGTGCTATTTTTCTTCCCTGCTATCAAGCCATCAGGGTTCTCACTTAATACCTTGTTTGTTTTTAACAACTTGAATTGAAATTTATTATTAATTCTTTTGTTATCCACAGGACTGTCTAACACTGTAGATTTTCCTTTGCTAGCTTGCCGCCAGGAACCAATATCGCTAGAATGATTGGTATTGCGTTGAAAGTTATATTTCCCTCGGAAAGATTTCTGTCCACCAATCTTCACTTTAGAGTCCGCTTTATGTCTTTCACTGTCAACACTGACAGAAGACCACCTTTTTTTCTTTAAGAGAATGTCAAGTAGACCATCCAATCTCACTCTGGCTTCTGAAATTTGAATATCTCTAAGTGAAATATCTGCACTTAACTTCTTGTTTAAACTCTCAACTTTTAAAACCTTGCAGCTTTCCTCTGCTAGCAAATTTTTAATCTTAGCGATCTTCTCTCTCTCAGCCGTTAATTCTAACAATGTCTCTGTCTCATACTGTTCTTTATTTGATCTCAACTGAGTCAACTCTAGTTGTAGAGACTGAATCTTAATATCATCATTGTTATTATACATAATCTCATCATTCTTCTTAAGGGGTACAATATTCATGTCCTTAATTTGATCCCTGAGAATCATCTTATCATTCATCACCTCATGAAGCATTTCTATATAAGTTTGCTCATGTTCATTACTCTCAATTTTCAATTTCTCATACATCTCTCTCCTTTCTTGAAGTTCCTGAGTTAGATTTCTAACTTCACTATTGTTATCCTTAATCTGAGTTTCTAACTCTTTGATTTTACACAATGCTACACTCAATGCTGTTTGAGTACTAGCAAGTTCTGAGTTTGATTTGACTAAATCATCTGTAAGTTTAGAGACTTTTTCATGTAACTCACTTACTTCAGCAGTACATTCTATGACACTTTCCCTTTGCTCTAGTGTACTCTGTTTTATATCCAATTGCTTCTTCTCTTCTAGCTTCCTTTTCCGATACCTCTCATTACTTTCATCAATTTCCTTTTCACATTGCAGTCTTATTATTTCAGACTCAGTCAGCTCACGGTCTCCAAATCCTAATAGTTCACGGTATTTGATATCCTCCTGGAACATCCACATTTTATAAGAGTTTCAACTGACTCAATCACTTACTGTACACCAATTTCTGTTATAGTACTTATATATAGCATACACTATCTATGCATCAACATATTGTACAATCAATCGATATAATTATCGACAACACAACGACAATTATCAACAGAATAAGTGATGGATAGTATAGGCAGACTTGCTGAAATGCAGAAAAGTGGCACAATCTACACAGAACAAAATCACTTATCTTAATAATACTTCTGTCCCTTCCGCCGACACACCAGATATCACAAAGTTCTGCAGATAAAACCGTTCTAGCGCAGAAAGGTACACAAACTAGATTTTCTTCTCTTCAGGTTCTTGCAAAAGTGTAGAATGCGCTCAACACAGCATCAGCACGTACAGCATACAGGAAACGCAGCACAGCAACCTCCGTGACTTTTGACTTGAAACAATCTGCAAACGACTCCTCAAAAACACTTCACATTTAGTTAAACTTGACTGTCTACCAACAACATGTCAACTTCCCATTATAATGTTCCACCGTGTTGGACACAGTAAACCAATTAGGTCGAGGACTATGGAGCAATGTGAGGATACATAAGCCACGCCTACACAAGGCTTTCCTATCACGCTAACTCCGTGGGTTACATTCCGTTAAATAAACTGGCCCACCACTGTAAAGATCTGAAGTTGATTCTTTATCATTATAATATTAGCACTGACTGACTGGTCTTGGAGATTGAATAAATGGTGATGGGTGTTACCTCAATGGTTACACTGTTCATACGCCCACACAGAGCAGAACATAATTCTTATATCACGCGAATGTCAAAATATCAAGTTCTGTGCTACTAACATACCACTGCTACACACGAGATCCTGCTATTGACTTCAATCTGTTTGTTGACCTAAATTTCCGCCACCAAGGCTATTTACGCGAATACGTAGGTGTAAGCTCCTTCTAAACTGAAAACCACCACTGATACAACTATTTAGTGGTTGACATCAGTGATAATTACTCTCTCTGATACTAAAATACTGATACTAAAGGTATTTTGCCACCACTGATAATTACCCTCATTTAATAGTTTAATGGCTATTTATGGTCATGCGTGACTACCGTCACGCCTACTGTTCTCCTACCGTGTTAAATGTTGTAGTGAGTGTGCGTGGTGCATTCACACGCCACAGATACACACATCAGAGGCATGGAATGGTGTAACGGCAGGTGTACTGTTAATGGATGTTTATTTACACCACAACACGTTCATGAAATACACAGAATACACAGTCACAATTAAGTACAAGTCATAGCAATACAATAATACAGTACTCCAGTCACATCTCCACTTCTCATAATCATTAGCACTATCTAATATTACTACTGGATCCTCTCAGCAACGGTCGGCATCCCCGTGCTAATATAATGAATTCCTCAAATATGCCTAGCAACGGTCGGCATCCCCGTGCTAATATAATGAATTCCTCAAATATGCCTCATCAAAGACGCTCTCAACATTGGCGCTCTAATGTAAATAACAAATGGCCTCTCCAGCGATGCCTCCAACATCAGCATTATAACAACCAGACAATGGATCCTTTTTCCCAGCAACTGTTGTCCAATAAATAATGGCCTCCTTAAATATGCTTCATCAAAGACGCTCTCAACCTTGGCGCTTTAATACAACTGTGGATCCTCTCAGCAACGGTCATCCTCGCCGTGCTGACAATAATAAATTCCGCAAATATGCCTCATCAAAGACGCTCTCAACCTTGGCGCTTTAACGTAAATGTGGATCCTTTCAATAATAACGATGGCCTCTCAAATATCATATAGATCCGGTTAGCCAACGGACATCATCCTCGTCGTGCTAACTACATCAATGGTGAATACTTTCGGCAATTTCTCGCAAGACTGCACTCCCTGGCAATCTGCAGTAATCTCGCCTTCACTCATCTTGACATATATATATTCAAACAAATGTCCTGGATCCTTACCTCTTCAAAAATACTCACAAACACAATTCTCCAATAAACTCAGAAATTATAGGCCTACACAAATAATATGGCCTCTAACTTTTGCACTGCGCAGGCATACTCGAAACACACACTGTAGGACCGACCTCTCCCGTCAGTACCCAAACATAGAATGCAATTAGTTCACACACTAGACCCGCCAAAAAAGACACGAGACTCGGTTGTTTAAAAAACACAACTCAGTCTCGATAATTGCATGGGCTAGTCACACGAGCTTACTCACAGCTCAAGACAGTTCACAGAAAAAAACATCTCCGCGATTTGAACTGACCAGTGTTCGCCACTTGGAAACTTCTCGATCACACGAGGGAATTCCCCTAATACATTTTTAACTTAACATCAGCTTAATCAAGCAACGTAACTCGTAATCGAATCTATTTGCTTAACATTTTCAAGATCACCTCCCTTTTGATAACATTTACTCTGTAACACTGCCTCCAGACTACCCTGTTGTGAACGAGTGTGAAGTTTTACACCAGTCTACTACTTTCAACTGGAAACAAAGTTAAGCCCTATAGTTGCGGGCACCTGGGATTTCATTAAATATATTCTCCACCATTAGGACAATTAACAGTTCGTGTGAAATGATGAGAAGACCCGTCTCTCCCATTAATGACATTGTGTAAGACACTATTTCGTCAGCAGGGAAGACCAGTATAGGAACATTTTAGTTAATAATTTAAAGGACAAGATGTCCCTCATATGTTTTTGAAAGTTGTATATATATATATATATATATATATATATATATATATATATATATATATATATATATATATATATATATATATATATATATATATATATATATATATATATATATATATATATATATATATATATATATATTTATTTATATTTATATTTATATTTATATTTATATTTATATTTATATATATATATATCCACATTTCTTTAGAGTTGAACCTTCCTGTGCCAAAAGAATTCAAGGTTCAGGAAATTAAATTGTACATTAACTTTAAACTTTTAACCACTGTCTTACTTGAGTTATAACATTGAGTTACAATTGTGTTTGTTTAAAGTATCATCATACATCACACTTGCATTACCCTAGACACCTAGCCTTATAATAAAATAAAATAGAACCAAAAATATACACAGAGTGAGATCATAGGGTGGTAGCAGTTAGGTACCCTGAGAACTCAGCAACATTTTCAACTATTAGACTCAGGGACTTACATAGCTTGACCTCACTCTGTAGACACTTAATATTTAACATCTGTAACATCTAAACCCACCACAGGTGCTTGCGTAGAATAGAAGGATTAAAATGGTATGACAAGGTTACCAACGGGGAACTGAGCACAAGAACCAGACAAGTGCCAGTGGGACAAGAGATGAGAAGAAGACGATGGCGATGGATAGGACACACACTGAGAAAACATGTTGATAGCATTACAAGGCAGTCCTTGTTCTGGAACCCCCAGGGCAAGAGAGGCAGAGATAGACCAAGAAGCACATGGAGAGAGAGCTGGAAACAGAGTTGAAAATGAATGAGGAGAACGTGGAAAGAACTTGAGATGATGGCCAGTGACAGGAGGACTTGGCATGCTCCTTTGGGAGTGGAGGGTTATGATGATGATGATCACGGAAAATACATCCATTTTCACTGCAGAGATGGTGGCAATATTAAAAGCACTAGAATTATTCTCTAATAACTCTCCCAAGAAACTAACAGTTTTAACTCTCTCTTTCAATAATTCAAACACTTAGAAACTGACGAGAATGTAGTAGACCTGATATTGCGGTGGAGATATTTCTGGCGACTGCATACTTATATTCCAGAGGATGTTCAGTCTTAATTGCTTGGATACCTTCACATGTTGGCATAGAAGGAAATGAAAAGGCTGATAAAGAAGCCAAGAAAGGTAGATCTGATCAAAATGTAATAAATTTAGGGATGAGTAAATCGGAGATTAAGAATTTAATTAAAGATTTAATAACAGATGAATGGAAAGCAGAGTGGGATAAAAATCTGAAAGGAAGACATGCATATAAGATGTTCAAGGCTCCAACAAGAAAATATCAGATATCTAGGGAATTGAAAACTCCCGGTAATAAGAAACTTCTCAGACTACAGCTGGGAAAAAGGCTATTTCAGAATAGAAGAACCTTACTGTGCAGGATGTCTTCAAGACAATAATATAGAGCATTTCGTGTTAAAATTTAAGAGGTATGAACAAATGAGAATACCAATATTCGATTATTTGCAGGCATCAAATTTTAAAAAATGGAAGAGGTGTTAAGAATAGACAGACCTTGAGAACTAGATAATATAATCAAACAGTATTTAACAAGAACAAAAATTAATAAATAGTAACTGGGAATGTGAAGGTCTGATGCTGTTCTTACAATGCATATGACTTTTAACAGGTGAAAGTGAATTAAATACCTGTTAAAGTCAGTTATATAACTGAAACCACCAGGCCTTTACACCCCTCCCCCTTGATTTTGTTCGGTTTTATCTCGTTTTTGTATGTTTTTTTTTTTAAACATACAAGCCTAATTGGTAATTGTGATTTGCCATATTTACAATGATTTGACAGATGTGATGCCACTTTCCCATATCATATTATTTGGAATCGAAACCAATATATATCCTAATTATAACCCATCAGAGGTTGAACGGGATATTGTTCATCTTTAATATATAAAAAGAATATGTGAACGGCGTGCATGTTCAGACTTTGTCGGTGTAAAACAACATATTTTGGTTTTTAAATACGGGAATTAAAAAATATGGAAGAAAATGTTGATAGCTATTCTCACTGTCACCACCTAAGTGGATTGTATCTGATGAAGAGATTGTATCTGATGAAGAGATTGTACCTGATGAAGATATTGTATCTGATGAAGAGATTGTATCTGATGAAGATATTGTATCTGATGAAGAGATTGTATCTGATGAAGAGAATGTATCTGATGAAGAGATTGTATCTGATGAAGAGATTGTACCTGATGAAGAGATTGTATCTGATGAAGAGATTGTATCTGATGAAGAGATTGTATCTGATGAAGACATTGTATCTGATGAAGAGATTGTATCTGATGAAGAGATTGTATCTGATGAAGAGATTGTATCTGATGAAGAGATTGTATCTGATGAAGACATTGTATCTGATGAAGAGATTGTACCTGATGAAGATATTGTATCTGATGAAGAGATTGTATCTGATGAAGAGAATGTATCTGATGAAGAGATTGTATCTGATGAAGAGATAACTGCAACGAGATAGTTTAAATATGCATCTTCGCATACAAGTGTTTAGAGATGTATAAATACCCACACTTAATTTCTTACTTACTTACTTAGTCGTTCCCCTTCTACCGTGAGGTGTAGAGGTTTGGAAGAGAGAGCGCCAGACTATTCTATCGGCTGTCTTCCTCCTGGCCTGGTTCCATTCTAGTCCTCGGTCCTTCAAAGATTGTCTAATGTTGTCTTCCCAGCGAACTCTGGCACTTAATTTCTACGGACGTTTATTTCCACCAACGAGTCATTTTCTGCACCCAGAATAAGAAGGCTTTAGATATGAATAGAGAAATCATTACAAAACTTCCGTGTGAGCTAAAGATCTATTATAGTTCTATCAAATAGTATCTCTAGATCCCAGTTATGTTATGAACTTTCCGGCAGATTAAAACAACAGAAAATCAAGGTTCTCTTCTGATGGACAATCGGATGTTTACACCTTTATAACATTACTTTTCAGTATTTGAATAAATAAATTGCCGTTAAGTATTGGGGCTTTTGAATTTAATTCCTGTCATATGACTGGCATTTACTCTAGTATATTATAATCGGTTCCGTTTGCTATATTTTGTTCCTTTGATTGATCTTCTTGTTCTCGCATCTGTTTTCTTCCTTTCTGACACCCCAAAGATTTGCTGTGGTATATTTGTCAATGAAAATATCTGATGCACTTTTATGTGAGAGTTTTTTTTCAATTTTCCTGTGTCATTGTGGCACTGGCCGTTCATACGTCCTCGTGTTGTTTATTGATTTCTTCCAGTCACATTGTTCTCTCTTGTCAGAAGTATCGGCTTTTAGTTTTATTGTTCCCCGCTTTAATCTGTTTAGTGCTGCATTTTTAATGACCTTGTTTTTTTCTTTTTCTTTTTCCGGTATTCGTTGTTGTTGTTGTTGTTCTTTTTTTGCCCCGTGTAGCCTCGGGGGGGGGGGGGGGGGGGGGGGGGGGGGGGGAAGGGGGGGGGGGGTCTCTAACGAGATAAAGAAAAAAATAGGACTTCTGCACCCTCAGGCAACTAGACTCTCGGGCAACTAGACTCGCAGGCAACTAGACTCTCAGGCAACTAGACTCTCAGGCAACTAGACTCTCAGGCAACTAGACTCTCAGGCAACTAGACTCTCAGGCAACTAGACTCTCAGGCAACTAGACTCTCAAGCCTTTCGTACAAGGTGAATAATATAAGGTTGTTCTTGGTGGTGTTATGAGCATGAGCTTGTTCTTGGTGGTGTTATAAGCATGAGCTTGTTCTTGGTGGTGGCAAGAGAATGATGTTGTTCTTGGTGGTGGCAAGAGCATGATGTTGTTCTTGGTGGTGGTAAGTATGTTCTTGGTGGTGTTATAAGCATGAGGTTGGTCTTGGTGGTGGCAAGAGAATGATGTTTTTCTTGGTGGTGGCAAGAGAATGATGTTGTTCTTGGTGGTGGTAAGTATGTTCTTGGTGGTGTTATGAGCATGAGGTTGGTCTTGGCGGTGTTATGGGCATGAGCTTGTTCTTGGTGGTGGCAAGAGAATGATGTTTTTTCTTGGTGGTGGCAAGAGCATGATGTTGTTCTTGGTGGTGGTAAGTATGTTCTTGGTGGTGTTATGAGCATGAGGTTGGTCTTGGCGGTGTTATGGGCATGAGCTTGTTCTTGGTGGTGTTATGAGCATGAGCTTGTTCTTGGTGGTGGTAAGTATGTTCTTGGTGGTGTTATGAGCATGAGCTTGTTCTTGGTGGTGGCAAGACAATGATGTTGTTCTTGGTGGTGGCAAGAGCATGATGTTGTTCTTGGTGGTGGTAAGTATGTTATTGGTGGTGTTATGAGCATGAGGTTGTTCTTGGTGGTGGTAAGTATGTTCTTGGTGGTGTTATGAGCATGAGCTTGTTCTTGGTGGTGGCAAGAGAATGATGTTGTTCTTGGTGGTGGCAAGAGCATGATGTTGTTCTTGGTGGTGGTAAGTATGTTATTGGTGGTGTTATGAGCATGAGGTTGTTCTTGGTGGTGGTAAGTATGTTCTTGGTGGTGTTATGAGCATGAAGTTGGTCTTGGCGGTGTTATGGGCATGAGCTTGTTCTTGGTGGTGTTATGAGCATGAGCTTGTTCTTGGTGGTGGTAAGTATGTTCTTGGTGGTGTTATGAGCATGATATTGCTCTTGGTGGTGGTAAGTATGTTCTTGACGGTGTTATGAGCATGAGGTTGTTCTTGGTGGTGTTATGAGCATGAGCTTGTTCTTGGTGGTGGCAAGAGAATGATGTTGTTCTTGGTGATGGCAAGAGCATGATGTTGTTCTTGGTGGTGGTAAGTATGTTCTTGGTGGTGGCAAGAGCATGAGGTTGTTCTTGGTGGTGGCAAGAGCATGAGGTTGTTCTTGGTTGTGGCAAGAGCATGAGGGGTTTCTTGGTGGTGGCAAGAGCATGAGGTTGTTCTTGGTGGTGGCAAGAGCATGATGTTGTTCTTGGTGGTGGTAAGTATGCTCTTGGTGGTGGTAAAAGCATGAGGTTGTTCTTGGTGGTGGCAAGAGCATGAGGTTGTTCTTGGTGGTAGCAAGAGCATGAGGTTGTTCTTGGTGGTGGCAAGAGCATGAGGTTGTTCTTGGTGGTGGCAAGAGCATGAAGTTGTTCTTGGTGGTGGCAAGAGCATGAGGTTGTTCTTGGTGGTTGCAAGAGCATGAGGTTGTTCTTGGTGGTGGCAAGAGTATAAGGTGTGACAGTATGGACTATACGTCGGATTAGCACTAAGGTGCTGCCACTTATTACAGTTAGGGTAAGAATACTGAAGCAATATTTAACACTAAGTATTTGAGCGTGTCTAGTTAGTAAATAAACACTAGCTACAAAATCCTATGTGTAATTCAATCATAGTGTTAATGTAATGACGTCATCAAAACGTGGGGTTAGAATTGAGACAAGTTAGAACGGAAGTCATTTTGTTTTTTGTTTTTTTTTTTGTTTTTTTTTTTAGAGACAGCACAGTGAGTTGTTTTTGAGCAAGGGACGAGAGCGGCAGTTTTTGAGGTTGTGACCATCTTGTAAGTCCGTTGGCTGTGTGATATTTCGTGGAATGACTGGTTAGTATACCACACAAGAACATACACTTATGAACCCGTTTGAAGTTATCAAATTGTGTAGATATTAAATAAAGGTATTCATTTATATTTATACCAGCTTGATCTTATTTCCTGAGCGTCAGTAGCAAGTGACCTTTGTTTACATCAGGTAATCGAAAATAGAATGCTAACAAATTTACAACGATCTTACAGCCTACATCATAAAAACAGTACGAGTCTCCTAAGAACACCTGGGTTATATTTACAATTCATATCTGTAATCACCATCTCTGGCGGTCGCCAGTAACACAACAGAAGAATATTGATAAAGATACAGCCAACAAAATTCACCCTGTCACAGAACGTTTTATTTATCCCTTTCACACCCTGTCACACAAGCCTTGATTTGATGCAGTGACACAGCCTCCCCCTCCCCCGGTCACAAAGGTTGTTCTTGGTGGTGACAAGAGCATGAGGTTGTTCTTGGTGGTAGGAAGAGCAAAAGGTTGTTCTTGGTGTTGGCAAGAGCATATGAATGCTTAGTGCAGGCCAACTGGAGTGGTGACTCCATTCTCCGCAAGGAGAGCAAAGGAAAATGTTAATGATATTGCTTCTATATGTGTTGCTTCAAACCCTAACTTCTATATGTGTTGCTTCAAACCCTAACTTCTATATGTGTTGCTTCAAACCCTAACTTCTATATGTGTTGCTTCAAACCCTAACTTCTATATGTGTTGCTTCAAACCCTTACTTCTATATGTGTTGCTTCAAACCCTAACTTCTATATGTGTTGCTTCAAACCATAACTTCTATATGCGTTGCTTCAAACCCTAACTTCTATATGTGTTGCTTCAAACCCTAACTTCTATATGTGTTGCTTCAAACCCTAACTTCTATATGTGTTGCTTCAATCCCTAACATCTATATGTGTTGCTTCAAACCCTAACTTCTATATGTGTTGCTTCAAACCCTAACTTCTACATGTGTTGCTTCAAACCCTAACTTCTATATGTGTTGCTTCAAACCCTAACTTCTACTTGTGTTGCTTTAAACCCTGACTTCTATATGTGTTGCTTCAAACCCTAACTTCTATATGTGTTGCTTCAAACCCTAACTTCTATATGTGTTGCTTCAAATACTAACTTCTATATGTGTTGCTTCAAACCCTAACTTCTATATGTGTTACTTCAAACTCTAACTTCTATATGTGTTACTATATGATCAGTTTAAATGTATATTTGACTAATACCAATGTTTACTTAGTTATAAAACGTAATTTTACATAAATGAATGTTGTACATTGTCGCGAGAGGTTCAGATGTTATTTAAATAAAGAATTTCCTGGACACAAAGGTGTATCAGATGATACCAGGATAGTGCCAGATAAGAGACTGGTCTTATAAGAAATACCCCTTCTCTGAAAAGAGCAAGGGTGTATCGACATCAATAGTGGGGTCAAGCTATGTAAACCTTCAAGTATGATGATAGTGTTGGGTACTGAAGATCTATCTGCTACCTCTCTAGATCCCACCTTGATTAACGAATACTTTTGTTTTAATGGCTAGTTATCTAGGGGAAAATTTGAATTATTTACATGTAATAAATCTCAATACAGAACATTAACTTAATAAGAATTATTAAGCAAAACTGACTGAAATTATTTACAATTTATTTGTCCTCTACCGCTTTATTTTTTCGGTCAGGAATTCTATAAGAAATCAAATGGTATTTACATCATTAAATAAATAAGATGGAATGTACTTTTCCATAATGAATAATATGGTAAAGGTAACGAGATAATGTCAATTATTTTCTTTCCTAATACTATAATCACTGTCCCTGTACTGTAGAATTCACTTTATTGAACAAATGTCCTACATATATCATCCTTAAATGTCTTCTTTATTAGGTGTGGTTTTTATAACTCTATTTTTGGCTGGATTTGCTGTACAGTGGAACTAGATTCCACCTATCTTCTTAGATGATGATCTGCATCCAACAGGCCAGGATTATACAAACTGCAACTCCATGCTGGGAACGTGGTATGGCTCTAGGTATATAAAGAGCTGTAGGCACAACAGACTTCCTGTACAGTGGATGTTTCGTACTTTGTAATATCGAGACAGAACCTGGAATGAAAGATAATTCGCATTCCATGTAGGTTCCAGCACCACTCCACACATAGACCCAACATCACATATAAACATTATTCAGATATTGTGCTAACAGTTTGCACAATACATATAACTTCATTTCTCTTACAGCCAGTTCCATGTGATTATTCATTTCCTGTAAACATCCTATGATAGATTCCTTAGCCCATGATTGGCTTCCATACAATGATTTGGTTAAGTACACAATAGCATGTGACAACTTGATTACATCATGTTAACAATTCCTGTACTCCTATCTTATGTTCGTGAACAGTGTGTAATTCCAGGATGAAATACTCATTCAATTACTCTATTAAAACTTACAGTCGTAATTTTTGCCCTACTTACAAATATTATACACATTTTCTAAAGCTGGCTTCGTTTCAAAATCACACAGGTATGCCCTCAGTGCGGCAACACACTAGTCCTGTAGTTTCACTTTCTACACATCACCGAACACATAAGCGGGTATACACAGGCAAATAATCAACAATATATACAAATATATATATATATATATATATATATATATATATATATATATATATATTATATATATATATATATATATATATTATATATATATTTATATATATATATATATAATATATATATTATATTTATATATATATATATTTATTTATTTATTTATTTATATATTTATATATTTATATATTTATATATATATATATATATATATATATATATAAATATATAAATATATAAATATATAAATATATATATATCTTTCTTACCATCAGGCAATAATACACAAGCTGAGACAGGCTTTCAATGGGAACTTTAGGTCTGCTTCTAGATCACAGCAGCAAAAGACTTTTCAGTAACAGTTTGCGCTCGATTCATTCAGCTTGGTATATTTAAATTTTGTGGCGGACTCCTCTAAGTTCCAGTTCTATATATAGCGCCGTGTCCGCCCAATCAGAAGCACGGTCCACATGTGTGTTTAAGAATCAAAACCTAAACGTTTTTCAGCTTGCCCGTATAATGTGATTAAGTTTAAATATTCTATATCTAACTTATTACTGGGCCGTTTTTAATTATTTAAAATGATATTTAAACTGCTAATTATCTCTTTTTTTCCATATCTTTGTTGTTTAGTTATTACATGGCATTTAAATCTATGCAGTCTTTAATTAGCTAAATCGGGAACTAATCTGATGTAGAAATATCACTAAAACCAATTTTTCTCTTTAAATGAATTACTATTATGAGGCCGTCTTTGTACCTACTTATTAAGTAATATCCCAGGTGTTATAATAGTTATGTATTTCCTTTTATATATCGTTATTCTTTAAGAAATAAAATAACTCCTTCCTATCAAATACACAGAATAGGCCCTTCCTGTCAAATATAAAAAGGTTTCTTTATACATACTAGAAAAGGAGCGTCCTGATTGGCTATTTTATCTGTCCATTTATCCCATAGTGAGCGCGGTAAATATGAGCGTGTTGTTAGACAGATTCAAAATACGACATACATATTGTTTATGTTATATGAATTTATATTCAGAGCTGAAATGTAACAAACAAGAAATAAAAGACTAAAGGCATTTTTTCTTTATCTGAAGTAATTGAAGATTTTGGTTTGATCTTCCTGCTGTTGGGTGTAGGTTACCTGTGTTTATTACCTGTACCTCTCTGACAATCGACAAATTGTTTATGTCATTCCTTTGACCAGCACGGTTTGTATTTGTTTTCATTTCCTCAATCACAAGGTATAGACTCTTGTCTTAGATCCCAAGATATACACTCCTGAATTAGATCACAAGGTAAAGACTCCTGACTTAGATCACAAGATATACACTCCTGTATTATATCACAAAGTACAGATTCCCGTCGTAGATAACAAGGTACAGATTCCCGTCTTAGATCACAACGTATAGATTCCCGTCTTAGGTATAATTTCCAGTCTTAGATCACAGGGTATAGACGCCTTTCTTTGATCATAAGGTACATACTTTTATCTTTGGTCATAAAGTATAGACATCTATCTTTCAAAATAAGGTATAGACTTTGTAGAAAAACTAACAGGAACAACTCTAGAAATGTCCCCGTAATTTAGTCATATTTAGGATTAATCGACATTCTTTATGTGAGATCACAACGGGGGATTTTCCTAATTATGCAGAGACGACAAGGGAGGAAGCCAATCAAAATTGCCGAAAGAGAGCCTTTCAAACCCAGAGAAGATGAAAGGGAGAAACCAATCGGAATGAGAGTGGGAGACCCAATCAGATTCAGACTAACCAATGGGAATGACGAGAAGGAGATCCTATCAGACACAGGCTCATCCACATCAGACTGACGAGAAAAGTGTATATAAAGCCGTTTCAAACTCAGTCCCTTATTTCCGAAATACACTTCAAGATCTTATAGCTGAGAAGACGTCCAGCAGACTGACCTACGCGAGTAAGAAGCCACAAGCCACAGCAGACAGATTAGAAGTCAAGCTGTTCTGCTCTTGTGAAGCTAATTACGTAGCGATAAGCTCAGGTGAGCCCTCATGATATTCCCACTGAGACGTAAGTGGAACGGTATACAGCCATCTTCGTCTTCACTAAATCTTCTTTGATGCATCCCTTCCAGTCTATGACACCCCGAGTTATTTAAAATGGTTGACCTGCACTAGGATCTGTTCTCCCAGCTTAATCTGATGCCTTCTTTCCTCTCGTGATATCACCATGGTTTTTGCTTTGTAGCAGCTGATGACCATCCCTCTCTTCTCCAGCTCTTCTTTCCAGACTTGCAGGTTGTAGTGAAGATGTGCCTCTGATTCAGCAATCAGGGTAACATCATCAGCAAATGCCAGCTCTGAAATACAAACCTCTCTCATCTTCCAGTACCTCACTGAATATTTTCTTGTCCTCTCCACACATGTGTTGATGACATCGTCAGTGAGGAGTATGGACAGATAAGGTGACAGGATATCACCTTGTCTTATACCAGTGGTGGTCCTGAACTCTTCTGACTTATGGTTTGCTGTCCTCACATAATTTCTGCACGACATGTAGAAGCTCTGTATAGCACTTATCAGAGGTGCTGGAGTGTTCTTCCTTGCCAAGCAGTCCCACAATTTGCTCCAGGGGATCTTGTCAAATGCCTTTTCCAGATCTAAGAAACAAAAATGCATCTTACCTTTATACTCAAGAGCCATTTCACTCAGCTGTCTGAGTGTGAAGATCAGGTCTTGAGTACTTGGATTTGCTCGGAAGCCACATTGGACTTCATTCATTTGTGGCTCAGCTCGGCATCTGAGTCTCTGCTCCGGGATTCTAGAGCAGATTTCCGGGATTCTAGAGTAGATTTTACTGGGACACTGAAAAGGGATATGCCTCTACGATTTCTACATTGTCGGTTGTCACCCTTTTTTAAAATGGGTGTTAAGATGGCAATATTCCAATCCTTTGGTACGGTCTTGTTGCTCCAAGCTGCCTGTAGGACACCTCAGGAGTAATAGGTCGCTTGCTGCTTCCATTTACTTAACCATTTCTGGTGTTATGCCATCATGCCCTACTGCTTTGCCTATCTGGATTTTCTTCAGTGCTGCATTCAGTTCTTCTATCTTGCTGCCATCTTCGCCACCATTGGTTTCTTCTTCTGTGCTAGTGAGTATCGTTTCTGATGCATGACCTTGCTCACCATCAAGTAGTTCTGAGAAATATTTTTTCCATCTTTCCTTCACTTCCTTTGGTCCTTTGGGGCAGTAAGCAATTTGCCTTGCTTGTCCTTTATAAATGTAAGGTAAGGTAAAGGATCCCGTTACACGCCTATTGAGGCATATTGGGAATATGGTGTTAGGCCCATATTTTCTTGACCATCGGCACACTAGGGGTGATGTGGTCAGCATCACGCCGGTTTATAAATTTAAAAGGGCACTGTTTTTCCTTCCTCGTGTTATTTAGGGTCTTGTAGACCAATGTCTAGTTTTCTTGAGCATCTTTTTCTATCTTTTCTCCTAATTCTTCCCAGAATTTCTGTTTTGTTGCTAGAACCTTATTCTTTGCTTCTGTTCTGAGTATCACATATTCTCTATGTTTGTTATTCCTGCTGTGTTTTTAGCTCCGAATTACTGTTTCCCCGCCTTTTTCTTCCCTCTTATTTTCTTTTTGACTTCCACTTTTCACCAAGGCATCCTCTCTCTCTTCTTGCCAAGTCGGACTTCACCGCGTGCTCTGCTGCAGCTGTCTTATTATACCCTTGAACATAAGCCAGAGGGTTTCCAGTTCACAGGTTGTTGTTCTGTGTTTCTCACTACTGTAGCAATAAGCCACTGATATCTGGTCTTAACTTCTGGCTCTCTCAGCTTGTAGGTCTTAATGCTAATTTCTCCTGTTCATTTACTTAGCTTCTTGCGTGATGGTAGGCTATTCCGAGGCTGAGCAACTCTTTCAGTTGTTCTATTAATTGTTAGCAGGTAGTGATCACTTCCAATATCTGGCCCTCTCTAGACTCTAGCATCTCGGACATACTTGAATGAAATGAGCTCTTCCTTAACTATGGGATAGTCGATTACTGATTTCTTATTGTTTGTTGGTTCACATCTAGTGTATGCCTGTATGCGCTTATGGGGGAACTTTGTGTTTATAATGATCAGGATGTGCTCAGCACAGAATCTAAGGAGTCGCTTTCCATTGCCACTTAGTGCGTCTTCTCCATACTTTCCGACAACTCCAGCCCATCTAGCATGGTCATTTCCAGCTCTGGCATTGAAATCTCTGAGAAGGATAATTTCATCCAGGCAGTCGTCCACTGCCTTTTAACGCAGCTTGAAGAGTTCCTCCTTGACCTCTGCTCGCTCATCTTCATTTGGCCCATACACAATGACAATGTTGACTACGGGTTCTTCTTCTTTTAGTTTTAGCACCACAATGCGCTCTGAGACAAACTTCTTTCCAAAGATCTCCCTTTGGTTTTTTGCCATTATACAACCCACACCTCCCTTAGCTCTTTTATATGTGGGAACCCCACTGTAAAGCAGCGTGTCGCCACCGAGATCTATAACTCCGTGTCCCTTTTTCTTTGTTTCCGTTAAAGCCAGGATTTCTAGTTATGCTTTCCTCATCTCCTCCACCAACTATTCTTATTTCCCATTTACACTCCTTATATTCCATGGTCCATAAGTCGTAGTCTGTAGTCCGTTCCAGTTCTTCGCCTTTAGGATCAGTCCGGTTCTCTCTCTTGCATTTCGTTTAATCAGATTTTAAGGCAAACAGATGATTGGCCTGTTGTGCGTTTTCATGATGGAGGGGCTGCCTCCTTATGGCCTCCATGCAGGCCACCCTCTTCCTTTTTTCAACCAGGCTTGGGACTGGCCTAGGTGGAGTTTATATATATATACACACACACACGTGTGTGACAGTGCGAAGACGATGTGTGAAGAAGAAGAAGAATTCTTGATTTTTGTGTTATGTTGTCGTCACGCTCTCTAGCCTACTTTCACACACACGTTCCACAGTCACAGAAAAACTCTCTTGATGACAGGGCTCTCAGTTTTATTGGTGAAACCCCCTATCAGGTAGTATATCAATTATACAGCAAACAATGTTGTTCACAAGGTTGGCTAGCTTACTATGTAGGTATTCTCTATGTAACCCCGTATAACCCAGCTACGTACCCAGCACAGATTGCTATACTTTCTCGATGTCGATAGTTCTGTTAGCATAGACGCAACATATGCGATATCATATCCTCCAACCTCACTGGCGTATCATACGATGATGCATATCGCACAAGAAGACGATCCCCGGCTACTTGTGAACTCTGACTCGAGCCTTCCACTGTTTCAGTTTTAAATCTTACCTATACTATGCATATGATAGTCCCGTCGCATGTCCGGCAAGCTATGTCCACCTCTCTCTAAGGAGCGAATCGGGTGTCTTATGCCCAGCTTGAATAACACTCTTTGCCACATGTTATCTGTATCTCACGTCTCACAGTTTCCCACTCATACATATATTTATATTTAACCCTCCAGCAGGCGCGCCTCTTTTCTTCGCAAGAGCAGGCGCGTGGCGCACAGAGTGCGCCGCTTAAAACAAACGTATTTACATTGATTTGAGTTGCGGTCCCGGTATTTCAATCTTAAATTTAGCTTTATAAATGGAAAATGAAACATAGCTTTGGAGGTTACACATATTTTTATTGTTATACGTTTAAAAAAAACTATATAAAACATCATAATCATTACTTTAATCATTAATAGAGTAAAAAGTTAGTTGCTTATCCTTTACAGGACGTGGCAATCAACCCCAGCTTTTATTGGCTGTTTTGTGATTTTTCTAGGCAATTTTTACGTTCAGTAGTTTGCCATTGCTTTCTGAACGGTACGGCGCTTATACCATTGTTAAAAATCCACACAAAGCGATCTGCTACCAAACCGCCTGCAGCAGGTTTCGAACCAGGTATATCTGGATTATGAAACTGCGTTCATATCCATTAGGCCACAGACGCCGACAATAGAGTAAAATGAACTACTAATATTTTTAATGTCATAAACCTTATCACCATGCATTACATTAATAAAATATACTGTAATATTAGAACTCTACTGTTACCGCCGCGAAGTTATTTCCTTAAGTGATAAAGTTAGTGTTATTGATATTGTGTGGTTAAATGATACCACTGATACATCTAAGGTTGCTGATCCGCTAGAATGTTAGGCCACCACTGATAATTCTATCTAATTGAAACCAGTGGTAGATAAGTGATGAAGGCGTAAATGTGTTCTCCTTATATAGGCCACGCCCCCTCAGGGCTATTTGTAAATATGTCCCTACTGCTGTCACTATGCCTAGAATGATCAGAGTAGGTGTGTACTGGCACATTCATCCATCACAGTGACACACATTGAATTCATGTATCGTTGAACGAATAGCAACGTTGAAATAATGGTTTATTTACGTTACAACACAGACGACGACACAGATGAAATACAGCATAGTACATGATATTGAATAAAGGTATTCATGAAGCTCCCACACTCCACAGCGCTTAAATACAGCGCCCAATGGCGCACACCTCATATAAATACACTCCTAAAGAACTGCGCTCACCGCAGTTATAAATATGGCCTCATAACTTATAGCATAATGATGCACTTCTCATTGAAGATGTCCATCACGATTTTCCTCAAAGGACTCCGTCCTCCCTGCTCCACCAAGGCTGCTCCCCGGCAGTTGAATAATCATCGTCAGCTATATATATTCAAGGCCTAATCATAAATAGTGGTGCACTTCCTCTAGAAGATGCACATCACCATATTCCTCAAAGGAAAGACTGCGCACACAGCAGTCTGCAGTAATATAACCTGCATAACATCTATATATGGCCTATAAAGTCATGTATTCCTCTCAGACTCTATATATGGCCTAATCTCCTTCACAAAATGTCTATGGCCTACAAAGTAATGTCTCTACCTCTCGGACTCTTCATAGCGCCTAAATAGACTATACATATGGCCTAAGCAGTCATGTCTTCCTCCCAGACTCTATATATGGCCTAATCTCCTTCACAAAAATGTCTCATAAGCTGCATCGACTACAGTCATAAATATTAATACATACCATCCTCCAATAATCTAACACATGGGAGAATACATATGCAGGAAGAATATTCAGATACAGGCCTGTTCAAAAAGTCTCCACCGAGACACACATTGAAAAACACTCTACCATTTTCACCGAACACTGGTCGGGACCACACTTAGAAAAAAACAAGGTTGACTTCCTCCGTCAACACTTTCCACCCGAATCCTAGCGGTCACACAAACTCCCGCCTAATCAGTCACGGGACTTCGCAGTTCACCACCGCTCAGTCCCTTCCACGAATTAGCCGTGCGAACTATTTACAGTTCTAACAATACAGAACCGCGCTCATGACGCTATCTGTACCCTATGACCTCTATCATATATTTGTTCACCCAATTTTACCGTTAATCAAGTCTTCAAGTGATGTAACCCTTAATTTACTGTAACCAACCCATATACAAAGTATCACCTCCCTTTTTAACCTTAACATCTCACCACCACCGCCGGAGAAAAATGATTTATCATTTTTTAACAAAAACTACATCAATGAAAATTGAGGGGTCAGATAAGCTCTAAAATACTCATACAAAAATTAGCTTATGTTAAGGTAATAATAATACATGGACAAAAAATATAAGCAAGTGTACAATAAAATAAATTATGCACAACAATCTGCTAAGTACACTAAATAAACAGTTTCAAAC
The DNA here is from genome assembly GCA_024509875.1 of Oreohelix idahoensis. Taxonomy (NCBI): domain Eukaryota; kingdom Metazoa; phylum Mollusca; class Gastropoda; order Stylommatophora; family Oreohelicidae; genus Oreohelix; species Oreohelix idahoensis. Next base: position 92,897 of record JAMPIV010008747.1, read on the forward strand.
AAAGTTAACGTATGTTCACTGTAGAGCAAGTAGTATACAACAAATAGAAAGTAACAGATAAGATCAAGCAAAAGAGGCATGATCAACATAAAAAATCAGCAATGAAATCAATATAGTAACAAAGATCCATAATCCCATTTGATAACAATCAAGTAAATCAAATCCTTACATCCAACTAGATAAAACCGACATAAAAACTACCTCATACCAAACCATATAATTAACATAACAATCCTGAAGAAGGAAGTATAAGAAGAATAAGAAGTAAACATATACAAATAGAATTAAGTGACACCAAGATGAAACATAGAAGCATCACGAAAGTATAACTGCTTCAAAAGAAATGAAGTGAAACGAAGAATCACCCGAAAAGAAAGAAGAAAATTCAAGAAATGAATGTATAGAATAAGTAGTAATACATCCTAATAACTATCTAAACAAACATTATATTGTAAACAAATACAATCATGACAGAAAATCATCGAACAGAAAAACATAGTATATATATATATATATATATATATATATATATATATATATATATATATATATATATATATATATATATATATATATATATATATATATATATATATATATATATATATATATATACTAAACACTAACGAAGGATATAACTAGATAATGCATAATAAATAATTTAACAAAATTACAACACTTATTCATAACTAAAATGAAATATCACAGGCATCACACACAAAAAAGTGTGATTTGTAAAAACACAAATATCACAATCTCAAAAGAAAAAAAAAATTATTATCTCTTTCTCTTTTTTTTTTTTTTTTAAAGTGGACATATCAATATATTAAGCACTGGACACATAAAAAATACAATACTTTCACAAAGAAAAACAAATACATTTTGAAAATTACAATACAAAAAAGTTTCTTAACGTTAAGTTAAATAAAAATAGTATTTTAAATTTTTACAAGTTTCAACCACTAATTAATAAATCAAAAGTGAAACGAGCTTTAACAACATGAGAGACATAAAAATATATTCCCATCTCTAAGTAAACACAAATGAGCACCTACAAAAAACCACACTATTAACATTATACCAACTTGCACATATAAACATAACATTATTTCTCATGAAAAAATGTTTAAGTCAAACTACCAAATTCTTCAATCAAACAACAGTATCTACTATCTTTGACAATTCTACATATACAGTTTAGATCCAAAATAACATTCCACAACACAACAATTTATTCATATAACCTTTGTATAAGGTAATATATTAACTAAACATGTAATCAGATACGAAAAAAAACAAAAAATAAATTTAGTAACCAAAAAACTCTCTGAAAGCGACTAACGCATAGTCATAACCAATTAGTTTGTGCTTAGGGCTGACAATCTCATTATGTAAAACATTTTATCAATTAGTCCTGCAAAATCATATCAATGTTTTGATGTAACAGCTATTATAGCTCCAATCTTGACAACAAATCACATATGGTCAAATACAATATGAGAAAATGAAATAGTCTACAGACTAGTGTATGAAAATACAAAAATCCATAATTTCATCAACAACAAAAAATTAACATTCAAAGACACGTCAATACAAAATGAAATGTTACAATTCATTACAATGATAATGCGTACAATGTTTATCAACAATACAATTATGTAAATAACAAAATATAGTACAAATAATGCATAAATATGGACATACACAATATCCAATGAAACATTATACAATACAATCATATTATACTATACAATAATACATGATCCTTAAAAAAAAATCAAGTATAAGAAACATTGTAGCAATCTTGAATCAATTTCTAAAGAAAAAAAAATAAATAGGTCACTACTCCGGTGTAGTATTCTGTACCGCACAGGATGACATCGAATAATACAGGGTCAACAAACTGGCTGGGTTACGCTTGACTGCACACACGGTTGTAAGGTAACAAACATTTCTGTCACAGGTAAAGGAAAAAACAGGCACGCTGACCTTTATCGCACAGCTGCTACTGTTTGAAAAATACAAATGAAAATCTTCATTTTAATAAACTGTAAGATTATCATGAAAAACGGATAGGTTAAACGCACAATTACCTATAACCGTGGTTATGAAAACCTCTGGTCTTCATATGATGTCACCAACTCTTCGTTCACACATAGAATACCACTCAGGAGGTTTGGGTCAACCTGACCGAAAATGACGGTCATCACCCCAGTAGTAGGCTGAAACAAAGTGACATACACAACAACGAGATTCTCTCTCGTAATCCAAAAAACATAACAGTAGTAGTACATATCCATAGTTACTGCTACTTTATTTACTACCAATGACTTTGGGATTTTGTTGCACACAGTTAACCTGGTTAAGTGTAGTAATATTTTGAGTGTCATTAACTCTATTACCATTCCCCTTATCATTCCATTTGTTCTGCCTAGAACTGCAGTTAGCATTGTTATACTTAACATCTCTTCTAGGATAGAAGTATCTAGTAAATGAATCTTGTTGACTCCTAGAACAATTATCACCAAGTTTGTAATCTTTAATGTAACTATTCCTACCATAATTTCTCAACTCTTCAGAATCAATCTTTTGAGATCTGTTAGACTGTCTGGAAAAACTACCATTTAATGGGCTTCCCTGGTACTGTCTAACATTATGGTTATCTCTTACCAGAACTGTTGTTATTCTTTTCTGTGTTAACATGCTTATCTGCTGTATCACACTGACTATATTGTGTATGACAAGCAGTGGAACTCATAAAATCCTTATGGTTACCAACATGATATTTGTTATATTTATTACCAGAATTAGATATTACACATGAAGTATCTTTGCTGGTCTGACGCCAATAGCCATTAATCTTCAACGTAGCGTCTTCCGTACGTGGGAAATTATATCTGCCACGCCGAGATTTAAGTCCATCATGTTCCATTTTCGAATTCGCTAAGAGTGTATAGGGCAGGCTCTTTGCTTGTTTATAAACAACCTTCTGTATACTATTGTCAACCTTAACAGTAGACAAATCTTTGATGCCTAAAACAACATCCACTAAACCATTGACCCTTGTACTCAATTCAGTAATCTCTTGGTTTAGTTTCTTATTTAAGTTATTACATGTCATAACTTTACATCTTTCTTCTGTAAGTAACTTCTCAATCTTAACCATTTTCTTTCTCTGCACCGTTAACTCTTCTAACCTCTGCTTATCATCCTTTTCCTTAATTGTTCTCCTCTGTGGTTCCAATTTTATTAATCTCTTCTTTTGCACCTCTTCTATCTGTGGCTGAAGTAGGGCTACCTGAGCCTGAAGTCCATCAACTTTAGCAGCTTGTTGCTTCAACTCATTAATCTTCTCGGAAGATACATTATTCTTTTCTTTCAGTTGGTGACTGAGAATATTGTTCTCATCCAACACATCATGGAGCATATCCATATACTTCTTCTCACTTACATTGCTATCAATCTTCAACTTCTCATACATTTCTCTTTTATTTTCAATCTCCTGCTTGAGATTACTAATTTTGCCTTGATTATGTGCAATCTGTGTTTCCAAGTCTTTTACTCTACTGCACGCAGATTCTAATGCTGCTTTCACACTAGAAAGCTCCAAGTTTGATTTATGCAAATCACTTGTGAGTTTAGCCACTGTTTCTTGTAGTTTTCTCTTTTCAGCTATATCCTGCAAACAATTTTCTCTTTGTTGTAGGGCAATTCGCTTGTTGTTCTTCATCCGCTCCTTCTCTTCTAATTCCTCTTTGTTATCATCCTGCATGTCGTTGCAGATTATATTGTGTATAATCTTATGCATATAATTGTGTCTAGCCCGAGTATAATCATACACCATCGGACGTAGACATTCTAACAACTTTGCCAAATCTCTAGCCATGATCATTTCAGGATTTGAATGAGGGTTATCATCAGTAAAAAACTTTATGGCTTGTACAGCATTAAACAAAAAACCATCAACAACGTATCTATCTAGTGCTGGGCCTTTTAATCCCTCGCCATATTCAGCTTCATTAGCTAAAAACTCTAGTATAGGCCTCATATTTTCTGGATCTGTATCACTGTCCATGGTGATTCAATCACTGAATTTACAAAATTTATAGACCACTTATAATTCTAATAAGATTAAGTTACATAATCATCAATCAATTATGCATTAAATATCACCATAATACGCTATCAACATGAAATACTCAATAGCATACACAATAATATTGGAAGGCTTGACAACATCATACAGAGACACAGTTTTCACTTAAAAAATCACTTCTCTTGTAAGTAGAAAACGGTCTTGTTCTTTCTCTGTTACCACTGATGAGCATCAGACAACACACCATAAGCACACTCCCTTGTTGAAAGTTACAGGAACCGCTACTGAACTCGTCGTTAACTGTCACTTCTGGTACTTGAATGCTGAAACTTGAATGCTGCAAGTATGTTATAGGAAGCATGTAAACATTAGACACATCACCGTGTCACCGATCAAAGGTTACCAGCGACACCAAACTGTCTGTAAGCAATGCAGGTGTCAATAAAGCTTGTAATGTTTTACTGCCGACTCAGTTGTTGCTGGAATAATGTGTCATAATCATCTGATCCTAACATGACACTAGTCCAATCTTTGTTATTGTCATATGAATACTAGTCCGTAGGCATAGAAGACGACATAACACAGGTAAAGCTGACCTGGTTCTAAATCGAAGCTCCGCCCACACAGAGTTAAGTACTGTTACAGATGAGACACTTCTTAGTGCATACGCCACACACAGGGCACACTAATAAACAGGTCAAGGTCTGGTAGAAACAATCTTACCACGTGAAATCATGAGCCTTGCGCCACAAAAGTATGCTGATATTCATGAGTCTATTTTATATCCTTTCAACGCGATTTTTGCGGGTTTTAAATTCCAACTTTACTGAAAACCACCACTGATACCGCCGCGAAGTTCAGTGGTAGTTGAATAATCGTCTGAGATCAGCTGTCTCCGTGAAGGCCTATTAATAAATATGGGTTCATATACTTATACTATAGGATGCTCCCCGGTAGTTGAATAATCATCGTCAGCTATATATATTCAAGGCCTAATCATAAATAGTGGTGCACTTCCTCTAGAAGATGCACATCACCATATTCCTCAAAGGAAAGACTGCGCACACAGCAGTCTGCAGTAATATAACCTGCATAACATCTATATATGGCCTATAAAGTCATGTATTCCTCTCAGACTCTATATATGGCCTAATCTCCTTCACAAAATGTCTATGGCCTACAAAGTAATGTCTCTACCTCTCGGACTCTTCATAGCGCCTAAATAGACTATACATATGGCCTAAGCAGTCATGTCTTCCTCCCAGACTCTATATATGGCCTAATCTCCTTCACAAAAATGTCTCATAAGCTGCATCGACTACAGTCATAAATATTAATACATACCATCCTCCAATAATCTAACACATGGGAGAATACATATGCAGGAAGAATATTCAGATACAGGCCTGTTCAAAAAGTCTCCACCGAGACACACATTGAAAAACACTCTACCATTTTCACCGAACACTGGTCGGGACGACACTTAGAAAAAAACAAGGTTGACTTCCTCCGTCAACACTTTCCACCCGAATCCTAGCGGTCACACAAACTCCCGCCTAATCAGTCACGGGACTTCGCAGTTCACCACCGCTCAGTCCCTTCCACGAATTAGCCGTGCGAACTATTTACAGTTCTAACAATACAGAACCGCGCTCATGACGCTATCTGTACCCTATGACCTCTATCATATATTTGTTCACCCAATTTTACCGTTAATCAAGTCTTCAAGTGATGTAACCCTTAATTTACTGTAACCAACCCATATACAAAGTATCACCTCCCTTTTTAACCTTAACATCTACTTTATCCAATCTCTTACTCTGTCAGTGAAAGAAATAGACGATCATTTATGATTTTCGTCACTCTTAATGGAAGTGCCGAATTATTTGAGGAACATACTAGATAGCCTCTGACCCTGAGACACTTGAGTAAGCGGATAGATAAATCATGAACTAATCACTTTAGCTATCCTCAACATCCGTTACTGCAATTTGACACTTCTCACATGTGTAACTGATTTTCACGTGTCTCTTGCACACAAAACAATGACATGAGTCACACTTAATTGTAGTATTCACATTCTTTGCTCGACCGCAGATCATACATCGACCACGCTTTTTCGTAGTGGGCTCTTCAACTTCTTGATGTTGTGGTTCCTTAGGCCTATACTTCTGAAGACAAGTTGCAATATCAGCAGGTAGAGTAAGAATTCTGGCTCTTTCTATTAGATGAGGCTTCATTAGAGAAAATGACAAATTTTTTAGGAAAATTCTTCTTTTGTATGTTGTGTTAGTTTCATTCGCTGTATATATTATTTGAGCATTGATGCTCGCTATGTCCATTAGTGCAAAGAATATTGCTTGGGGCCATCTCCTTGTAATGCGTGCTACAGAAACCGAACCACACATTTGATCGACCGTGTCAACTCCTCCTTTTGTCGCGTTATAGTCCAACACAATATTTGGTTTTCCTGTTTCTTCGTCGATTGTTCCAGTATCATGCATTGTTGATAGTAGGAGTACTGCTTTGTTTTTCTTTGGTACGTAGGATACCAGAGTCATATCCCTTTGGTACCCAAAGAGGGAGGAACTACAAGCCCTACCCTTCTGAGGCAAGAATTCTTGTGGAATCTCACGTTTGTTTTTTCTTAGTGTTCCGATGCATGTAAGATTTTTTTCCAACAGTGATATAGCCAGGGGATAGTTGGTGTACCAGTTATCAGTAGTGATGTTCCTGTTGGAGCCTTCAATATGACTGACAAGTCTTCCCACGACATCAGTCGGTTTATTTGAAGCATCGTGGGGCCCAGCTGGTTGTTTTCCACAATAAACTTCCAGATTGCTTGTGTAGAACGTTTTAGCATCTGCCAGCACAAACACTTGTATCCCATACTTTGCCGGCTTGTTCAGTATGTACTGGATAAATCCACACCGACCACGGAAAGCTTGTAGCGTTTTTGTCTGTTGTGACAAATTCACTCACATTATAAGAGCTCTTACAGTTCGCCA